>VDFB02205320.1:0-12503 GCA_007258455.2 Sequoia sempervirens | reverse complement strand
AATGTAATCAGCGATATGATATAACCAACAAAATCTATTTTCTATAATTCATGGATTGAACTCTATATTTTATTTGCTCTCAATAAATGCTGTGAAAATGCCATTAATTTTTTTTAAAAAAAGTAGTATGCTATGTGTGATACTATCAACAATGTAATTATGTCTTGATTACTCTTTCTTTTACATAATCTAACATATTTCAAACTTTTCATAGGTTGCTCAACACATGAAGAAGGCAACAAAGGAAAGACTAGAAAAGCACGAGCAACACAAACTTGGCTCTGGTGGTTATATGAAATTAGTCGCACGAATTGTAAGTATCAATAAATAAAATATTGCATCCAAATTATAATAAATTGAAAATGTTGGTGTGAATAATTGTCTTGTACCTGTATTCATTCACTGGAATTAGGGGACATATTCACATGGTTAAGTTTACTTAGGATAAAAGATTCTTTCTAGAAGCTTAGTTGGCTTATCTAGAACTTATCTTATCTAGCTAGGATGCATCATTTCCTAGGTGATTAGGTTGTTGGTTGTCTCATGTCATAGGATCATGACATTTGTCAACATCATGTTTATTGCTATCTCTCAACCTTGCCCATATAAGCAAGGCATCTCATGTACATTTGTATTCAAGCAATAGCAAGCAATAGCTATTCAACCATTAATCAATCTTGCATTGTGAAGCAATCTTTCTTGCCATTCTCTCTTGTGGAAGTGGTTTTGGTCGCAACTGATCTTGGGGGTGTTGAGGAGTCACCATTTATTCCTACATGGTATCAGAGCACTCCAGGTGTTGCAGATTCCTTCCCAGATCTGAGGGGATTGTGTTGGCTTGAATATTTTTGCTGGGTGCAGATTGGGGTTTCAAGAACCTCATGGTTGAGTTCAAAAGGCTCCGCAGATGAATTTTGACTGTAAATTCACCTATTTTGGGGTAAAGTTGTTTTTGAGGCAAAAAAATTTTTGCTGGGATAGCCTCCCAAGCGGTATGATCTTTCTTATTTTCACAAAAAAATATTTTGTGTAAATATTTTCTGCGGATTTGTCTTTAAAATTTTGGGGAAAAATTTTATTTAATTTCGAGCAATATTATTGGGCTACATTTTTCTTTCAAAAGTTTTGTGGAAAATTCAAGCGGCATATTTTGCAGAGAATATTCTCTGCGTACTGTGGCACCTTCACAAAACTGTTGGCGTCCTTTCAAGTTCATATTTCCCGGGCCTCGGTCACCAGACCAACAGCATACAAATGCATTCAATTGCCGGCCTATTCCCTGCACCGGGTACCCATCACATCGTCACGGATCTCAGTTGAAGTCCAAGCAAAGGCGGGTACATAAGCCTGCATTTGGTCAAATCGGCATATGAGCTTATTGTGTCAGGAATATTCTTCTTACGTCATCTCCAGGCATCCCATGGTCGGCATACAAGCTTCCATCACGTCCTAGGCAGCGTCACATTGCAGATACTGTGAATTTATTAGATCGGTGGTCACATCCCTATCCTCGGCTGTTGGCTATTAGCATATTCTCGGGTTTCATCGGCACCCATTTTCCCATCACCATTCGAGCTAAGACCCATCGTCGGCAGATTTAGCTTGGGTCGTCACATCAACAGTGCAATGTCGGTTTGTACCTTTCTATCTACCTGTCAACTCACATTGGAAGGGTACGAAGGTGCCTTTAGTGTATCGCAAGTTCTTTGTGTATGTTGTCGGCATTTTACAAAGGTTTTACATATATTATCTTATATTATTTGTTTGGGCTGACATTTGAATAGTTCTTTGTAAGGATTAAACCTAGCGGGTATTTTATTTTTGCATTGTATGTGGCTAACGTCACATGTATGACTGAAAGATTATATTTTTAGCCCCTGGGTGCGCAAAGTTTGCGCCTATTTAGTGTTGGCAGAGTTTGTATTTGCCCCCAAGTGCCTATTTATAGGCCTTTTTTTCATTTTTTCATAACTTTCGCATACGGTGGCAAAATTTTTCAAACGAAATATCGTCAGAAAGCTGGAAGTCTAAATTTTTCAGTGGTGTAGATATTTTGTAGAGAATTTGCAGTTTTGTGCCTTTTTTTCCAGGTTGAAGCCCGATCATCGTTTTCTACTTCTGAGCTCATATCTTTGTGCTTCGATCTCCGATTTTCTCCAAATTTGCGGCATCGGAAAGGTATGCACTTTTTGTAGATTTGTTTCCAAATTTTCATATTTTTAGTTGGTAGCTGATTTGATAGTTTGGGATTCCTTGTTGTAAATTTTCAAAAAAAAGTGTAAATCTTGTTGGGACAAAGGGGTTAATATCTTGTATTGTGAGGGAAAATTGTTATTCCTCTATTGTAATAGCTGATTGTATCATGGATTTGAAAAAAGTTGTACTTTTAACTCCATATAATTATTATGAGTGGAAATCTCAAATGGAGTTTTTATTGTTAAAATCAAAGTTGCAATGAATCACATTTGGTCAAGATCCAGAACCTGCAGGAGCAAAAGAGAAAAGAAAATGGCTTGATAGAAGGGATGAAGCTCTTGGAACTTTGAAGTTGTCTATTTCTCCTGATCTTAGATATCATGTTGCATCTTGCACTCATCCTAATGAAGCTTGGAATACTTTAGAGAGTCTCTTTGGTAATCCAGATAAGATGAGAAAATTTAAGTTGGAGAATGAACTAATGGGTCTAAATCCTTCAGATTTTGATAATGTCCAAGACTTTTTCTCTAAGCTCAATTCTCTTAGGTTGCAGTTATCTAATTGTGGGGTCACTAAAGAGGATGAACAGTTGATACTTTCTATTCTTGCTAAGCTTGGTCCTGATTATTCAGTGTTTGTTTCTACTTTCTATGCTACAATGGATGCTCTTGGAAATGCATACAAAATGCCTTCTCTTGATGAATTTGCAGCTCAACTCACAAGGGAACAAGCAAAGTTGGTACACATGGGCACATTGAAGTCTTCTAGATCTCATGCTCTTGTTGCAAAGGAGACAAAGGATTCAAGTGGCAAAGGTAAGAAGTAGAACAAGGCACCCAAATCTAATGAGCAAGGTAAAGATTATCCTTCACATAGCACTCCTGAGTCCATATCCTCTTATAAAGAGGAATCAAAAAGAAGTCAAAATGTGCATATTGTAAAAGATTGGGACATGATGAGCATAGATGTTATAATAAGAAGATTGATGAATTGACACACCTTCTTCAAAAGAATAACATTAAGCTGCCCTCATCAGTGTCTGGTACTTCTTCAACATCTCAATTGACAGCTCCATCATCATCATCTCATTCATAGGACACAGGATCTACTTCTGGGCTACACAAGATGAAAGGACAAGCACTCTTGGCCTCTACAAGTCTTGCATCTCATAGATGGCTTCTTGATTAAGGGGAATCTCATCATATGGCATCTTCTATGGACATGTTCTCTTCTTTTGAGCCTTGTAATTCACCTCATATATTGATGGGTAACAATACATATATGAAGGTAAGTGGGAAGGGTTCTATTGATATGGGGGAAGGGAGCTTCAATGATGTACTTTTTGTTCCTTCCTTGTTCACTAATCTCCTTTCTATTTACCAAATTACTCATCGGGGTCAAGGTAAAATAGTTGAGTTCACTCCAGATAGAGTGTACATAAGGGACTTAGAGACTAGGGATATTGTTGCTCTCGGGATGGTTGATCACTCATCTCGTGTATATTTATTTTCACATTTTGCTTCAGAAGATGATAATGTTCCTTTGACTACATCACACACTTCATTGAGTGTGAACCATGATAGTGAGGAGAAGTTTGGTCAACTACACTTTGGTATTCTAGAAACCAGTGCTGAGCTTCCTACTCCTCCACCTCCTACTTCTTTAGCCATTGATGCTTCTATTCAGCAGGATGATCATAGTTTTTCAGATCTTGCTTTGTAGGATGAATATTTGATAGACATTTCTAACTTGTTCATAGAGTCTCATACTGCAGATTTGGAGGACACACTTGAGGGGATTTCTCTCCTCTTTGATGATAGTTTCAGTACAACTATTATCCCATCTACTTTTTCTTTGGAGATTGACATTCATGAGTCTCCTCCATCACTTGATTTGTCATGTTTCTTGGTTCAATTTGACCATGATTATGTTGTGGCTCACTCAAGCTTGGAGGATCTTCATCTGTTTTCAGAGGCATACATGTTGAGCATTCATGCTTCCTCCTTTCAGTTGGACATGGAGTGGCTTCATAATCAGCTTATGATATTGTTTCTTCCTAAGGGAAGATGTGTTTCTTGTAGACATTGGGTCATCTTTTGTTTTTAGGCATTCTTCATCAGCATTGGAGCTTCTTCATCATGGGGGTGATATATTATCTCTCTACTTCCCTCTTATGGGGGGGTATTTGATTGTATATACATGATGCATGTTGTCCTTGGGGGGTATCATTGAGTCCTCCATACATCATGTTTGTTTATTTGTTTGTTTTCTCTCTTTTGGAGAGGAGTTTTTTCCCACAAGGTTTTCTCCTTTTCTCCGCTTGTGAGATATTGCATCATTTGCATTGTAAATGGGTACCTAACATGGCCTAGTAGTCGAGACCCATAGTCATAGTCTTTGCACAGTTTGCATAATAATCTTCTCCCTAAGTTGCACTTAAGGGGGGGTGTTGGTGTGAATAATTGTCTTGTACCTAGCTTATTCATTCACTAGGTAATTAGGGGACATATTCACATGGTTAAGTTTACTTAGGATAAAAGATTATTTCTAGAAACTTAGTTGGCTTATCTAGAACTTATCTTATCTAGCTAGGATGCATCATTTCCTAGGTGATTAGATTGTTGGTTGTCTCATGTCATAGGATCATGACATTTGTCAACATCATGTTTATTGCTATCTCTCAACCTTGCCCATATAAGCAAGGCATCTCATGTACATTTGTATTCAAGCAATAGCAAGCAATAGCTATTCAACCATTAATCAATCTTGCATTGTGAAGCAAGATTTCTTGTCATTCTCTCTTGTGGAAGTGGTTTTGGTCGCAACTGATCTTGGGGGTGTTGAGGAGTCACCATTTACTCCTACAGAAAACAATTTTGGTTTTATCACACCATAGAAGCAAAATTTATGATCTTCTACAAAAATGTAGGGCTCTGAATTCAATAGAGTTCCCACAGAAGAGGACCTGAAGATTTCCTTCCAGAAAGGCTATGGAGTCATGGCTGAATGCCTAAGAGTCTTGACTGGGCAAACACAATCTTCCATTGCATCCGACAGGCAGGTAAATAAATTAAATAAAGTTTATTTAAAATTGAATACTTGTGCAATCTATTCAATATTAATTTCCACCATAAAGTAATTACATGCCTATTTGTTTTAAACATTCAAGTAATGATAATATTGTACATAACATTAGAATGCATCCTGGTGAGGGTGGAGCAGAACGTGCAGATGAAGGTCATAGTGTGCATCACGGTACTTTAGAGCATGTAGAGTGTGATCAACATGTTGAGCATGATCAGGCTAGAGAAGATCATGAATATGATGTGGCCCCATCAGGTAACGAGGACCACTCTAAAGTTCTTTTAAACATATTTAATTGTAATTGGTGTATTAATTAATGTAACCTTTGTGTTTCAACTTTAGAGATGTAGAGCGTGATCAACGTGTTGAGCATGATCAGGCTAGAGAAGATCAGGAACATGATGTGGCCCCATCGGGTAAAGAGGACCACTCTCATGTTCTCTTAAACATATTTAATTTCAATTAGTTATTAATTAATTAACCTTTTGTGTTTCAACTGCAGATCGATTTAGAGGGTGTTCAACATGTTGAGCATGATTCTATAACAAAAGTTCAAGAACATGATGTGGACCCATCAGAAAAGAGAACCACTCTAATGTTCTTTTAATTAATCAAATACTTGTAACAATAATAATAAAACATATCAATTTAACATATCTTTCTTATTCGGAATCCCCCCTTACAGCATCCCGTCATGCAGATGACTAAAGATACATTAAGATCATGAGCAAAGGGAAAAACAACTAAAGGGGGGCAGCTATGATTTAAACGATAATCACTTGATTTTATGTAGCTTTCAAAAGAAACAAAAAAAGTGATTGTAATCATATCATGACAACCATATTTTTGATAATATGTAAAATTGAAAGAATAGAATATTATGTTAATGAATGAATGTGAATATGTTAATTAATGAATTTTATGTTAATGAATGAATTTTATATGTTAATGAATGAATGTTATATGTTATTAATGGATGAATGAATGATTAATGTTATATGATTGGGTATGGGGAATTGAGAGTGATGTGGGGAGGAGGGCCAAATGAGCTTCCATGGTCATGTGGTTGGCCCTGTTAAGTAGAGAATATTAAACTATTCTCGAAACAAAGAGAAGCTCAATAAGGTAATGCACTTTTCAATATAAGAAATGCATCGTTTGAAGCATCAAACCAATATGTAGTCTGTATGTATGATCAGTCGTCAGTCTCCGAAATGGTATATTTCCATGAATATTTTTTTTCTAAAAAATTGATGCTTCATCACAATTTCGACGAAGTTTCTATAGCTGGGACGAAGGTTTCGTCATAACTCCTTGCCCATTTCGTCGCAATGTCAACAAACTTTTGGTGTTGTTTCCATGCTACTCCCTGCCCATTTCGTCACACTTTTGACAAACTTTTGGTGTTCTTCTGATGCTACTCCTTGGTATTTTCATCGCAAAGTGGACGAACTCTTGGTGTTGTTTCGACGCTACTACTTGCCTATTTTGTTGCACGTTCAAAAAAAATTTAGTGTTGTTTCGACGCTACTCCTTGCCCATTTCGTTGAAATGGTGACGAACATCTGATGTTGTTTCGACGCTACTCCTTGCCCATTTCGTCGAACTAGTGATGAAATTCTGGTGTAATTTGTCGGTGGATACATGAAGTGTTTTTCGATATTCCAATGACAATCTGAGCCATTTCACAATGCCGACGACCGACGATTCTTCGCCGTTATTTCGACGTTTAATTTGTCGTCGGCCTTTTGATGAAAAAATAGCGACACAAATATTTTTGCCATTTCGTTGCGTTTCTGACAAAGATTTGTCGAACGACCAATGAACGGCCATCGAAAAATGGTGTCAAATTCAGTAGTGAATGATCAATGCAGACATGCAACAAAGATAGAGCATGATCTAGAAACATACATAAACATCACGAATCACCAAAGAAACATCCACAACAATTGAACTAACTGAAATCGCATCATCTTCAATCAGGAACACCAACTAAAGCAACAAAATGACTGTTAGAATATAACTGCTCATAACTCAATCAAATCTTCACATGGATCTCTGAAACTTAACGTGGATAAACTAGATATACTCGAAAAGAAACCATTTAATCCAAAACCACTTATCATCAACATACTAAGCTTTCCAACAGACTAAACTTCACTTCACCACTGACAACCTGCAACTTCTTTCATTACAATTTTCTCAATATCCTCGACATATACAACTTCTAAGACATTAATGCTAATAGTGTTGACATTAATGACAACCACATCTCAACAACATAACCACAACATCCGAAAATCTCCCTCTTTGGCATTGATGGAAACACATGATGTGAAAAATACCATCAATGCAACTAACTCTTGACACTTACTCCCCCTTAGGTTCTGACTCATTTTCTCCTCAACTCTTCCACATGATCTTCCTTCCCACAAGGCTCTTCTTTTCCCCCAAAAAATTTTTCACATGATCTTATCCCCCTTTGAAATCAATGAAAAAGATCTCTAAGCTCCACACAACCTCTAAACCACATATCTAAGCATTTGAACATCTAACTACTCCCCCTGAGTATCAGCCACCACAACATCAATCTAGATCAAGATATAACTATGAAATTCACAAATTGATTCAATGCAATGCATCCTTAGTTTCGATTAGGAGGGGTAATCACCCCTAACTTCCCTCTGAGATAATCAAAAGTATCCTTAGGCAACGGCTTGGTAAATATGTCTGCAATCTGCTCCTTAGTAGGCACATACTCCAGTTTAACTTCCTCCCTAACTCATTTGACTGCAAAATCCAATGAAAATTACCAACGAAAGATGGATAATTAGATGTATTGTCGGGTACTAGTGATATTTAATGTGTAATTTTCAAATTTTTTTAATTTTATCCCCGATGTTCGTCAAAATTTTGACGAACCTCTTTTTTCGTCGAAATTGTGACAAAGAGTTTTCATCAAAATTTTGACGAACATGTGAAGTCAAAATTTGCGACCGACATAAATAAAAAGTGAGCTCAACTATTTATTGCGATAGCATTTTGTGATACTTACGAATTTTCTCTGCTTACGAATTTTCTATACTTACGACAGTTTGTGGAGAACTAAGGATGATTTTCTTGGGAAAAATTAGAAAAAATTCAAGAATCTATCGCCAGGTTGAGGGTAGTCATTGTCCTTTCCCAAAATTCATTTGTGAAGTCAGATTTGTACTTCCAGGTTTGAAAATCATATTTTAAAGAAACATCTCATCAGATTTCATTTTTAGACTTGTGCATTTTCAGATTTTGTTGTGCAAATTCAATATTTTGATTTTAGGAGTCTAACGGTTGGAAATCATAGTAAAATCAGAATTAATAAGTTTTGGAATTAGCATTTTAAAGTTTTTTTTGGGGTCATTAACTTCAAACTATCTTCTCTTTTGCAAGGATGGTTGCATGCTGAATTTTTTTGGTGTAAAATATTGAAATTATTAGATTTTGTTACCTATCTATGAATACAAATTATTGGAGTGTGAGTTTGATATTTTTTGAAGATCTAAATAGTCAAACTTGGTAAAGAAAAATCATGTTAGATAATATTAGTCCAGAACAAAATGAAGAGACACTTGATAGATTGTGGGCTAGATTGAAAATAAAGGGTGATGGGAAATGTTATTGTCCTTGCAATAATTGCAAGGGATTAAAGACGAGATGACTTTTAACCACAACAACCGAGAAACATTGTAGGAAGCATGGTCACATTAAAGGGGGCATGATTATCGCCCATTGGTAAGTTGTTCATTATATGTGTTTATATTGATTGAATTTGTAAATGTTTATATCGTTTTAACATTTTTATATATATATATATATATATATATATATATATATATATAATTACTTGATCATAATCATGGTTTATTTGTGTCTATCATTATTATAAAGGTGGGGCACCCTAGGGCACATGATATGGATTATCATGGCCCAGAGAATGTGGTTTTGCAAGTGGACAAACATGGAGCTGTGAATATTGAAGATGAAATTAATGATCCTATGGAAGAAGATGATCATGCACCAGAAAACACAGTTAAAGATGATGGTAGAAATACATTGATCCATGTCACATTTAGTGGCAGAGCTGATCATGATGATCGAGATGACTTTGATGATGTTTATGATTTACCTATACTTGAGAAGGCATATGAGCCCCTTTATGAAGGCTCCCAAACAACTCTTCTCTTTGTTGTATTGTTGATGTTGAACTTGAAGGTTATGAATGGTTTATCAAAAATAAAAATCTCTCGGATGTTAAGGTATGTCATATATGTCATCTTTTTTCATCTATTTTAATTGTTGTTAGTTCATCACTAGTAAATAAAGGATGAAATATGTACCATTAATATTCTTTATATTATCAAATTATTTTTTGTTGTAGATTGATTGGTGAATTTTTGTTACCACCATCAAATATTTTACTTTGCTCATACTGAGATTTATTTGGCATTATGAAAGATTTCGAAATGGAGTATCAAGTAATAGATGCATGTCACAATGATCATATTATATATCATAAAAAACATGAATTTGCAACAGCATGCCCAGAATTCATATCAGTAGATATCGAATAGATCAACTAACAAAAAGGTGTCTCGCAAGCTTCTTTGTTATATTCCCATTATTCCACGTATGCAATGATTATTTAGGTTGAAAGCTTAGCACAATTTATGGATTACCATGCACAAAATAGAAGTGGAGATGACATTCTTTGAATTCTTGTGGATAGTTCTACATTTAGGGATATGGAGGAAAAATGGCTACACTTTAAAGAAGAACCTTGTAATCTCAGGCTTTCATTGGCAGTGGATGGTGTCAATCCATTTGGAGAGTTGAGATCTATTTACTCGGTGTGCCCTATTTTTTCTATCAACAATAACATTCCTCCATGGATGTCAATAAAGAGGGAGCACATAATGTTGTCAATGATTGTTTCAGGTATTTGTTTGCATCAATTTTCTTGACGCAGGAGCATCCAGTGGTGTGAGGGCAATCTTGCATCACCCAAAAAAAATATGTTTTCCATTTTTGTTCCTGTTGTTTTCTTTTTGTAGATGTTTTTGCATTTCTGGATACCCTTTTCGTCGATTAAGAGTTTCCAACTTTCAGAACTGCTTTTCTGCTTTTTTTACTCAACTGTTATTTTTAGCAGGTGGGAATTTTAAGGCGTGGGAAGACAAAAATTTATGGGAAGGTTCATGATGGAAAAATAAGCACTTTGGCGAAAGAATCAGATCAAGATCATTCACGGTTTGAGAGTTATTCAAGTTCCGATTTTTGCTTTTTGCCCTGAAAAACCTTTTGAGTCCAATTTGAGGCACTAAAAGGTCCCGTACGGGCCCAAAAATCATCAAAAATGGAAAAGCTAGTTCTTAGCGCGTTCTTCACTCTGAGACCTTTCTGACGATGCAAATGGTTCAAAAAATGGAGTCCCGAATCAAACGTTATGGCTTCCGAAAGTTGGCCGATTTTTGGAAAATTGCCAATTTTCAAATTAGGACTTAGTTTTCGAATTTCAAATTGTACTTTTTGGAGCCAAATTGCCAAAAACTTATCTCAAATGTTATTTTTGGCTCCAAACTGAAAAGAGGCTATTTAGGGGGCTAATTTCTGATTTTTGAAAAACTTTTTGGGGAAAGAAGTTCGCATGCTGTGAAAGGGGAATCTGGATAATTTCTGTAATTCTATAATTTCTTTCTGAGACTTCTGTAGCTTGCATGTATCACAGAGCTCGAGGATTTGGGATCCTCTACATGTAAGATTTTCATTATTGAATAATAATAAAGTTTGCTAGTTGTTTGCATTATTTTTGTATCTCGGGTTTGCTCCCTCGTCAGGTGGTATCAGAGCGAGTTTTCTTGAGCATGTGAACAGATCGTCGATCGTGAGGAAGTTTGCACCAGGACCGTGGTTGTGGGTTCAAGATCTTCAAGATGCCTCCAAGAGTGATTCCTGGTAGGCATGGTGGTGCCAAAGGTGGAAAAGGTGGCAGAAATGCTGGTGGAAGAGATCCATTTGTGGCTGAGGGTTTCAGATCCCTCTAGAGACAAATTGATGCATTGCAGGAACAAATGAGAAGAGGGTTAGACCCGGGAAGGAGAGGACAAAGTGAAGATGAAGAAGAGGTGGAAGATACAGTTGTAGAAGAGGAACAAGAAGCTATTGATCGAGATCAAATGCAGCTAATTAGGGCCATCTCAAAGATTGGAAAAAGACCTAGAATAGAAGTCCCTAGTTATTCTGGAAGTCTGAACCTGGAAGAGTTGATTGACTGGATCAACGAGATAGAAGAATATTTTGAATATGAAGAAGTAAAGGACCCAGATCGGGTTAAGTTTTCAAAAACAAAGTTGAAGGGCCATGCCAATATTTTGTGGAAAGAGGTCTAGTTGGAGAGAAATCGAAGAGGAAAAGCAAAGATCAGCAGTTGGGATCGCATGGTTGAGAAATTGAAGAAGCAGTTCATACCAGTGGACTACGAGTTAGATCTACTAAAGAAATTGCAAGGGTTGAAGCAAGGAAGTAGATATGTGAAAGAATACACAGAATATTTTCATAAAATGATCATCAGAATGGGCCATGCAAAGGCCAACAAGGAGAAGGTAGCCCGTTATCTTAATGGGTTACGACCGAGCATTCAAGAAGAGTTGAGCCTGGTCAGAATGACCACCATTGAGGATGTGTACCAGTTTTCTTTGAAAGTTGAGGAGAAACTAAACAAAAGATTTGACAGCAAGCAAAAAGGATGAGGAGGTCAAAGCAAAAGGGGTAGTGGAAGATCTTCTGGAAGCCAAAATGAGGATGAAAGGAGAAATGAAGATGTGGGTACCAGTCGGAGCCAGAGGAATGATAACTTCTACCGCCCTCGTGATCAAAACAGTGGTGATCAAAGAGGTAGAGGATGAGGAAGATCTAGGCCAGGGCCTGGAAGAGGTGGTTTTAGAGGAACTTGTTTCCATTGTGGTGAAGAAGGGCATCGAGCCTATGAATGCCCACAACACCAAGGAAGGATAGACAGAAGGCCAGAAGGTCATGGAAGGGTTGCACATGTAGATGAGGAGGTTCAATCTGAGCATTCAGATGATGCTAAAAAGGGAGAAGCCCTAGTTGTTAGAAGAGCCCTGGTGACTGAAGAGAAGGATCCAGAACAAAGGAAGAATCTGTTTTGCACAAGGTGCAAGTGTGAA
>VDFB02205316.1:0-14756 GCA_007258455.2 Sequoia sempervirens | reverse complement strand
GAAGCCATGGGTAGCCTAACTTCACACAAAATTGGTTTGATGATGGGATGATGGAAAATGAGACACTTAATTGTTTCGGTCCAAATTTCAAAGGGATATTTATCAAACCTATCATAGGCCAAGAAAAACCACTAAGCATTTTGATCGATGCTTTAAGTTTTTCATAAGTATCTTGATAAAGCTCATGCATAAATATGTTCATTGAATGAACGTATTGAGATATTCGATAAAGAGAAAAACCACTCTAAAGAGTATCTTTCAAGGATCTAGGGAATATTTTAGCCAAGATTTTATGTTAAAAAATGAAGCCACTACATAAGGCTATGTATGAGGAAACATGGCTAATAGGATCTCCTTTCCCATTATATTTCTCAAATCTAGGAACCTCTATACCTTGTGGCATTTGTGTTCTAAGATCTCCAAGGATAATGGGTTGGTTAAATGATGTATTGTGAAGGTTTCTCATTGTTGTTTTGGTTTAGTGTGGTTATTTTTTATTGGAGGGATAAGACATTTTTCAAAAAATGTGTTAAGGACTAGATCATTGTTGGT
The DNA here is from genome assembly GCA_007258455.2 of Sequoia sempervirens. Classification (NCBI taxonomy): domain Eukaryota; kingdom Viridiplantae; phylum Streptophyta; class Pinopsida; order Cupressales; family Cupressaceae; genus Sequoia; species Sequoia sempervirens. The sequence continues at coordinate 14,204 of VDFB02205316.1, read as the reverse complement.
GTTGTGAGATGGAGGTGAATAAGGTGGGGTTGTGTATGTATGCAGAGGGCAAGTGAATTATGAATTTGTGAGTGGGATGAATGAGGAGATATGTGATTTGAATGCACAAATATAGAGGAATTCCTAGTGGAAGTACCTAAGGAATTATTTACATTGCTAGTAGGTTGTACGGTTTTAGTAACATGAGGATTAGTGTAGGTAGGAATAGAGGTAAGGGTTGTGGAAGGAGGAATGTGATTTCCACCTTGACTTTGAGTATACCCAAAATATTGAGCACAACTAGTCATAGGAGCATGTTTATCAACAATATGAGCTAGAATTCATATAATCTCTATTCCATGTTCATTTTCAATAATTTTTCTCATGTTATCTATAGCAGGAATTACACCACCAACAATGTTTTTAGAAGTCACAAAGTTTTACAATTTCTCTAATTCTTCATCTATCCTTCTTATGTTATCTTGTGAGACATTAGCAACCATTTTTTCAATGTCATTCACATTAATTATGGGTAGGGAAGTCATGGGAAATTAAGTGTTAAAGGTGTGATCCATAGTGGGTTAACTAGTGTGAACACTATGAGTGAAAGAGTTAAAAAACCCAAGATCCATGGTGAATGGTGTATCGTGTGATGAAATGAGTCTTGAAATACGTCTCAAAATAGTATTGGAAATAGGACACCAAGTTGTAAAGATCATACAAGTTTCAAAAGCCCAAGGTGCACCCAAAATGGATAATAGGAAAAATGCAATCAAATACCCTAGAATGTAAAGTGTAATGCAAGTATGTAAAAGAAAATTATCATATTTAAACAAGATAATTTTTTTATTATGCTATGCTAAAACATCAAAATAATTTCTTTTAGGTGCAATTTTAAATTCACACAATGCATTGAATTTATCAAATGAAGCTTAATATGAGTTACTTGATATAACAAAAAAATTGCAAACTGAAACACTGAAAACAACAAGACATAATGCAAAAACATAAATTTTAATGCCTAGAAATGCACAAAAAATCCCTAACCATGGACACATTCACCCCTGGGTGAATGGGTCCTAGATCAAGGTTTTGAAAAATGAATTTATAGATTTCTGATTTGATTCTTATGGATTTTAGATTCTAGACTGAGAGAATTGATTACAGTTTCATTTTTCTAAAAAATTAAGTCTAAATGCAAATGCAAAATAGTGCTAAATGAAAAACTACGAGACATAATTTGGAATTCAATTTTGATTCAATTTTATAATGTAAATGAATGATGATGCAATGCTATGTAAATGCTTTGCAAAATGATTGAAGTTTTTATATTTTTCATATTTTATAAAATGCAAAATTGTAATCCTAAAACCCTAAATGAGATGCAAACTAATGCAAGTTAAGAAACCCTAAATAAGATTCAATTCAATGAAATTCAATGCACATGAATTCAAATCCTAGACCTAGGGTTGAAATAGACTCCAAAATGAGAAAGATATAATACTCAAATGTTGGGTGCACCAAAATGAAATGGTGAAAAAGAGGTGGATTCACCAAAATGGATTGATAAACTACTTAGGGACTTGTTTTACTTTATTTCATTAGGAAATGAAATTCTCAAAAATAATTGACTAAAAACCCTTAGGTGAATCAACCCTTTGTGAGAATCTAGAGGGTTTCCATTTTTTTGTTTAGGATGGGGCTTAGGTTCACCAAGCACTTTTGGGAGAAAAAATAAAAAATAGCAAATCAAAATAATTATGCCAAGCTAAACTTGAAACAACAAGATTAAACTCAAAATAAGAAAAATCGAAAATTAAATTGTAGATCCGAGAAGGGAAAAATTATGCTTACCAATCACCAAAAGTCAGTTTCTAAAGGTTGATGGGGACTCATTTTCCCATGGGTGAATGGGTCCAGTGTCAAGGTTTTTATACATCTTTCAAGAGCCTTTGACATAAATCTAAAAATTCTAATTTATCTAGGTGGTCATGCTAGAATGTTGGAAATGACTTTAGGATCTTAGTTTTTGTGAGAAGACAACAATTTTGATAAATTTTGAAAATTTGATAGCGTTGTAAATCGTGCACTTCAAAAGGTCTTCAATTCTTCTTCAACCTAAATCTGAAATCACACATACAAGAGAGAAAAATGTATGTTTTGGATGAATAGGTTTTTTCCTTGGTCAAACCTTGTTTTAGTAATCAAACCTTGAATTGAAATTAAACACAAAAGAGGGAATGAAGAATGAACAAAGCTAGGTTACCACTCAACAAACCCTTGATTGAAACCTTGATAATGGAGATCTTAGGAATTCTGCAACTTGCATGAGATGGTTGAATTGGATGTGGATCTTGACACTTGAATCTTTCTTGAAATGATACTTTGGATGCTTGACTTGATCATGAAACCTACATCACAATGTTAGCTCCAAAAACATGCATGATGCAAGAAGACTTTGACATGACGAATAGATCTTGAATGCTGCAATATGAATATGATATATCTAAACTTAAATTCCTTGAATTTCTCATGAAGTGCTCATCAAATTCTCATAGAATTGTTAGGTGAAACATAATGAAATAACCTTGTATTTTAGGTATGTATCTTTAATTTGTTGAAATTCAAATATCACAAGTTGACATTGAAATATAGATTTAGAGATGTTAAAATACCACCAAAAACATAATTAAAATTTAGGTACTAAGGTTTAGGGAGGACCCATTCACCCATGGGAAAATGGGTCCCAGGTCCATAAGCCTAGGAAACACATTCTCAATGTGGAGTGTTATGTTTAGGCAGTAATTAATGTCAAGTTTTCCCTTTGGAAAATGTAATTTAATTGGATTGTAAATGAATTATAGGGACAATTAAGGCATAATTAAGTTCAATTAATTAGGGGATCCCTAAGTAACTATGAGAGTGTAAAGAGATACACTTTACAACACTAAATTAAGGCACAATTAAGTCCAATTTAACTAGGAGGGCCCAAACAAATGAGAAAATGTAAAGGGTTACATTTTTATACACTACCTTTACAATTATGAATGAATTCATGAACAAATATTTTCATACATTCATGCTTTAGCTTGCTTCAATTTATTGTACTTCAGAGTGCAGGTTTAATCAACAGTGTTGGTTAATTCTAGGATTCATTTCTTGACAGTGAACTAGTCATAGTCTTTCGCTATAGGTACCCATAACAATAGTGCCAACATTACTTTTTTCACTATTATAGAGTTTATGATTTCTTATTATGTGAAAAAACCTATGTTAGAATGATATAGGTAGTCTTGAGTCTCTAGAAGCACATATAGTGCCAACATCATCACAAGCCTACATTAGCCTTGGTTGATAATTTAGTGAAGGTCTTTCCAAGGGTTTAGTGGACAGTTTAGTTAGGTTTTCCTTTGAATTGTGTTTTTGATATCAAGTCTCCTAAACATTATTAGGGACTCTACAATATCCATCTAAAATTAGGATGTTTAGATTGCTCTTTATATTACTAGATGTAAATATGAGAGAAGGAACCTTGTATTTATACTTATCCATGCTTAATATCTCAAAATTACACCACACCAAGCCGACATATGAATTCATTAATTAAAGGAGGCTAAATCCTGCTAGAATTTGAAATTGAATCTCAAAAATACCTTAAGGGGGACTAAGATTCCCTAGGTGGTGTCTTAGTCCTGAGGCATGAAACTTGGGGCATAGACTCCAAAAAGGGACCTATTTAGTTGCTTTCAAAATCAAGGTCCCAAGACATTTGGGGGATAAAGACGCCCTAGGTGGCATTTTATCCCCAACCCAAATATCAGGGATAGGGTATGTGCAGGATCATGATAGGCCAAAAAGTGTCAATATGATGGGTATGTGGCTGATGACTATTTTTTTACTGAAAATTGATGAAACGAAAAGGGTTTTTAAAGGAGATTCTCAACTTTCCATCGATATAAATTATGCTTTACTTTGAATATAATAAGTAATTATTATTCATTTTCTATTCAAATTACGGCTAAAGTCCTGATTGATAGGCTGATTGAAAAACATTTATAGCTTTCAAACGGTATCACATTTTTTGAATCCAAAACATACGTCACATTCTATGCTTCACATACTATAGGATTAAAAAAGAAAATTGAATTTCATGAAGTTTTGACCAAGTTAAGGTGGTTAGACATACAAGTTTTTATATTTGTTAAAAAGTTGTAATAAAAAATTCATAATTAATTATTTACTTGGATAAAAATTACAAAAAAATATGCATCACATTGTGGCATGAGTCCTCTACTTATATCTAAAATATTATAAAAAAAATTATCATTTTATTGTGGTTAGGGTGGTCAGACAGACACGTACTTTTTTTTCCCTAAAATTTAAGTACCACTACATTGAAATTTCAATTGTTTACCAAATAGATTTTATTTTTTTAAACAAACCTAGTAGTTTAGAAACTGTATTCACTTTTTAATAGATTCTATTCTTACATATTTTTGAAATAATTTATATAACTTATTCAAAATCAGACAAAATCATTAAATTATCATTTATCCATTGAATTTTGTCAGGATTAGCTAGAAAAATATATAATTCATTGGGATTGTGGATGCAAAATAGGACCAATTAAGACATAAATAGGGATAAATAAAGAAAGGCATGCCCAAACAAGTGTGAAAATGCAAGGTTATGCATTTTACTACACTATAGATACTATTTTTTTTGTATTTTATCTCTTAGAACCATCTTGGTGGAAGAAAATCCTCAATGATTATGCTCCCATTTCTAGTCAAAACATCAACTATGAAAAAATAAGTTATTTTTCTTCAATATTGAAAAAAATCCAAGAGAAAATTATCTCAATGTTGGTATGCTTTGTTGATTCCCTACTTACCATCTACCTTGGTCTCCATTTGTTAGTCAAAAATACTGAATCTTCAACCTGGAATAGAATAATAATAAAAATCCTAAAGAAGCTAGTCAGGTGGTAGGGTAAACTATTAAGAGAAGCATGAAAATTTATCCTACTTAAGTCTTGCCTTGAAATTTTTTAGAACTATTACCTATCCCTATTTTAATATTTTTCCTTTTAGGTTGTTAAGATTGAACAAATCCAAAATAATTTCCTATGGACATAGAATAAAGAAAAAATAAGGTTGGATTTGGAGATTTGGGGCCAAGTATATCAAACTAAAAGGGATGAATGCTTAGGTTTAAAAATGAGAGTCCTTTCTAATAGATCCTTCTTAGCCAAAATTGGTTAGGAAATGCTAAAATAGGAAACATATTGGTGTAACATCCTAAATGTCAAGTACCTATTAGGAAGATATTTTATAACTAATCCTATAATTCCCAAGAGCTCAAAATTATGGAATATCCTTATGAAATGTAGAGGTCTCAATATCAAAGGGGTAATATGGAAGATTGGGAGATGAGACACAATTAACTTCTAAAAAGATGTGTGGTTAGGGGAAAAGATACTCTCTACGATTGGTTATTTTTCCAACCTATTTGTATACCTTTCCAAATTATATAAGAACACCATGAAAAAATATACTATTCAACTAGGAAATTTTAGGACATGGGGAGATATCAATGCCTAAATTGTAATGATAGAGTACCTCTACACTTTGGCATAAAAAATTCAAAAGGAGCTATAATTCAATTTTCCCCTAGATGATAACAAGAAGGATAAGAGATTATGGAAGCTCTGTCCTTCAGGGAACTATACTATTGCTTCACGATACTCCTTATTAAGAGACTACATTAATTCTAATTTTAATTGGCTTGGGATTTGGAACCCTAAAATTTTCCCTAAGATCAAATTATTCTAGTGGGCCTCCTTGTATGGGAAAATTTTCACCTTTCATAACCTGAAGAGAAGAGTTTTTCAATTCCCCAATAAATGCATCTTATGTAAAAATAGTGAGGAAAGAACAAAAAAAATCTCTTGAATTGCTCCTTCTCATTCATAGTTTCGGGTTTAATCTTGGAACAACTAAGGATTGTTTTTCTTATCCATAAAGATCTTATGGTTTTACTTCTGAGATGGTTTATCTCTTACAAATGCACTTTGGTGAAGGAACTATGGAGATTGACTACTCTCAATACTATGTGGAATTTATGGTAGGAAAGAAATAAAAGTCTTTAGGGACAAGGATCATTAGAAATAATAACTAATCATAATAATAGGAAAATCAATCTATGAGAATTTAAGGAGTGTTAGAATTAGAATAAGGAAAGAACCTAAAAATTCATTAGAGGAAGAGATCATTTATGCACATGGTATCTCCCCAAATGCCTATTTAAGCACCAATAGTTCCAAAACAAAGTTTGCATACTATATGGAAGAGGTTGAACAAGGGTTGGAATAAACTAAACTTTGATGGAGCAACCAAAGGTAACCTAGTGTTGAATAGATGGAAGGAGGTATTTTGAGAAATGATGAAGGTTAATTTGTGTAATTCTTTACTAAAGTTTAGCTAGGAAAGAAGACTAATAATGAAGTCAAAGTTTATGAAGCCTAGTGGGGAGTCAAGAGGGCCCTCCATAACAATGCCAACAAACTCAATTTAGAAGATGAATTTGAATTGGTCATTAACCTGATTAATGGTGTCATGGTTCCACCATAGAAACTAATGGATCACATTATATAAATTAGAAAAGACATAAAGAAGTTTGAAGATGTCATAATAACACATAAATATAGGAAGGTAATACAATAGTAGACACTACTACTAAAGCTAACTTATTTTTTTTAGGAAGGATCACTTGGTACACATTTTGATAGGTACCCTTGAACATTCAAAATGAGATTCAAAATGATAAATTATAAAATAAAATTTATTAAATTTCAAAGTAAGTCTAGAATGAGGATTCTCTTGGCCCTCAAGTTGTCTCAAGGGCCTAGTTGGTAAGAAAGTAAAGAAGTGCATCTAATGTTATAAAAAAATATAATTTTGGATGTCATCACATTATTAATGCACATAAAGGAAATGGCCAAAGAGATAATATTATTAAAGATACAATATTGTAATCATTTATTACCATATAGAGCCACCCCCATTTTCCATTATTATAATCTAATGATAGATTGCATATCTGAAGGAATATATATTAGAAGAAAAAAAATGTTTGCTTTTATCTTTCTGAGAAAGAATATCATTTTCCCAAATATTTTTTGTGTGCATAAAAGAAAGAAGTGAGACAAGAGGAGAAAAGATAATATTGGAACCTTCAACTTGTGATATTCTAAACAAGAACGACAACATATGGAAGATTTTTGAAAATGGAGGGGTTTCCAAATACTTTTTGACTATGTAGGGTCATGATGTTATTCTCTAAAAGAAGTTTGTGGACTCTTGGAATCAAAGGGAAGTTAGAATTGGTGGTGTAGAATTCATTGTCATTGAGGAAATGATAGTGGAGGCCATTTGTATCAGTTGCTAGGGTTGAAGGGTTAAGATAACTCATAAATCTAGGGACAAGAAGTTTATACATGCTTTCCTCAACAAGGGAGAGAAGCTGGCCCATTTTTAGAGTGGTTACAAGTGAGAGGGGCTACCCAAACCCTAGGACGAGGTAAGCTAGCATATTATCAAATATTTCACACTAGAAGGTCATATTTGTGTCATTCATACTTACCATTTCCCTCTGTTAGCTCATTTAAGGAATACGAAGTTAATTAGTTTCCCATTCTACATATTAACCTCCTTAGAAGCTTCTATTTTCAATGAGGACATGCCTCCCATGTATCAAGGTCTAGTTCATTACCTAAATATATATTCAAATTTTTTAATCCCCCCAATGCTCTAACCCAACATAGAATTGAAATTAATGAGCATTAAGGAAAAAAAAGGTGTTTACAAGAGTCCTTATGCTATTGCTAAAAAACCATGAGATAATTTAGCGATTTACATATTTATTCGCCTCTTAAAATGACAATATTTCAAAATTGAAACCCCAGCCAAGGCTGAAAAGGGGAGTTCCCAAATTGGTAAAGACAAAAAGGGGAAGGGCCTAGATAAGAAGCTGATAGTTGTGTTGAAAGAAGCTATTGTCAACATAATAAGGCCTTTTTAAGTACACAGAGCTCTCTTAGGAAATAAATTTGGAAGAGAGGGGGAAAGAGAAGGTGAAACTTCAAAACACATGAAAATACTTTTAAAATAAAAAAGGAAGACCTAAAAAGAGAAAGGGTAAGGAGGAGAAAGGTGATGAGGAGAATAACATTAATTAGAAGGAAATTAAGAATAGATCAATGAGGATTACTACTATTGACAATTAAGACAAAGAAACCTACAAAGGAAATGATGATAGAGGGATGGAAACCAACACTTAGGAAGTGATCTTGGACTCTATTGATGAAAGTGGAGGAGAAGAATCTGACCCATCCTACAAAATCCCCATGCATTTGTCCCTTGGAGACCTTTCCAACTCCTATTATAATCTTTCCAAGAAGGAGGCTTTGGAGACCAACTCGAATTCTATGGTTTGAGGCTCCATCCTACTTTTTGAAATGTCACAGATCAACAAGAATGCATATAAAAAATATGAGGAGGATAATAGTGATTACCAAAAGGAGAACACATAGGGCAATGTTGAGGAGAAAATAAATATTGGGTAATAGAGAACTTCTCAATTACAGGAATGTTTGGTTAAGTTGCTCTCTTACAAAAGAGCTCACATTATTCTCTATGATTTCTATGGCTTATCTACAGGAGGATCACAACAAGAGGAAGAGTAAGCTAGAAGAGAGGAGACACAAAGTGAAAAAGAAATTGAAGAAAATCTACAAGGTGAAGAAAAGTAACAAGGAAACTACTATGGACACGTGGATGCACAAGACTGAACCTCATTGTGGATGAGTGGAATGCTCTTATGACTCTCCATAATATGAATTCCACTTAGTTTTTGTGTCTTTTTGTTTCCTATATTTTGTTGTGCTCTATTTTTTTTTTGTTTAAGGGTTGCATTGGGGAAGTAGCATGTATTTTTGCTAAACTTCTATGTTTTGATATTTTAAAATAATGGGTGTGGGACCCTCTTCTCACCTTGTTTAATCAAAAACATTTATAATGAGCCTATATTTTTAAAAATGATGATTACTATTGAAAGTGGGGATTAAGGAAAACTGTTTTCTTTATCACGTTTGTATAAAATTATTATAATAGAAATAAAAAATATTTTGAAATGGTATTTTTACTTTTATATATTACATGAAGAAACACTAAAAAATAAATAAATGATTAATTAGAGAAGAAAAAAGATACATTAGGATTAATCTATTTTGATATTTAAAAAATTATATAAGATATTTAAAATAGTCATTATTTTTCTTTTAAAAAAGAAGGGGATACAAATTTACTGAATCAAAGAAGCATTACAAAGCAACAGGAAACAAGCCCACTAGAAACCACCAACAATCCAATAACAGAAGTCCTCAAAGGAACCCTACCAAGGAACCAATTACATATAAAAGTCTTCCATGATTATCTTTTCGAGAGACTAAGACAAGTCTGAGGAGAGAAGTTCCTAGTCATTAATATTCCACCTCTCTGGATGCTCAAAGACCCATTTCATCAGAAGATCAGTCACTCTATTCCATTCCCTAGGAATATGACAAAAAGAAATAAATTTCATAGAACTGCATAGATTCACAATTTGTTTAATCACAACAGCCAGCTACCAATTAACCCCATCAAGTCTCTGCTCATTAAACATATCAACTACAATCTATGAGTCATTATTTAAAAATAATTATCATAAAGATTTATTTAAACACATTTAAAAGAATTAAAGTCGATAAATAAGAATTTAATGTTAGAAAAATATATCATACTTAAATTTTAATAAAATTGTTATTGAAAAGCAAGAATTTAATGTTAGAAAAATCAATCATACTTAAATTTTAATAAATATATTATTGAAAAGCTTGCTATCTTGAATGGTTGGTTTGGTTGTGCTAAGACTTTAGATTCTTCCCATTTAGGTCTAAGGGTCAACTCTTGACAATTTGATTTAATTGAACCTCGATAAAATTTGATAACTTAATTATAAAAAATCTTAAATTCAAATCTTAATGCTACATTAAAAATAAGATATCATCACGCCTAAACTAAAATTACTTCTAAAAAAAAATGAAGAGCCTACCTATAATTAATATAAGCAAAAAAAAAAAAAAATTAATGATGAACAATTTTCAGAACACAAATAAAAATTAAGATTTAGATTGGTATAACAAAAATAGAAAATCGTAATTCAAATAATTTGCATGCGAAATTATTGGGTGGTTGCATGAGCTGATGGGAGGAATCAATGTGTAGAGGATAAAATGGGAAATTAGGTCGCATAGATCAGGTGAATTGAAGATAATGTGTCAGGCAACCAAAACCATAAACCAAATTGATGTCACCCTGCAAATATTTTCCTAATAAAACTAACCCTCTATGTGGATCAGTGGAGCGATGACGAAGGCTGAGACATGCATTTGCATTGTGTATTGTAAAGCAGGTAAACAGAATATCCAACTAATTAGATCGGGCACGTTTATGGTACGCATTCATATCCATCACTTCATTCTTATCACTCGTATCTCACTTCATTCGGTTTGCTAAAAGAATTCCTAATTTGTAGAAGAGAATGGCGAGAAGGACTAACAAGCTTCTTTTTCTTATGCTTCTCGTTGTGTGGGGGAGTAAAGCGAGTGCACATAGAAAATTATTAACAGACAATCAAGATGGAGAAGAAGAAGGGTCTTCAAGACCAAAGACTATCACCTTCTTCATGCACCACATAACAGAAGAACCAAACCCAACTGCCAAGCCTGGACTTGGAGTTGGAGGGCTTCCAATAGGATTTCAAGGAAGTGGCAATACCATCTCTGGTCTTTCAAGCCCTTTTGGAAACAACATTAACTTCAATGGCAATGGGAATGGGAATGGGAATGGCCCTCTCCCCTTAACCATTCCAAGTGGAGCCATCAACAATTCTCCATTATTTGGCCAGCTGCCCATCTCTTCCACCACTGGCCTGGGAGGAGGAGTACAGGGCGTAGGCTCACTCATTCCTGGCCTCGGCTTTAATGCTCCAGGCTTAGGCTTTCAGAACTCCTTCCCCAACACAAACATTGGTAACGGTGGTCTAAATCCTCAGAATCCTCTTGGAGGGGTCTCAGCTGGTATCACCCTGAATAATGTGATTGTGATTGAAGACACCTTGACAGAAGGGCCTGATCTTCACTCCTCCGGTGTTCTTGGAAAGGGGGAGGGATATTATTATCACTTGCCCAGCCCTGCAGAAGACGAAGACCCCGAGACACTGTTGCTCGCCTTCACAGCCAAATTTGAAGGGTCAAAATACGAAGGCAGCAGCATTGAATTGTCTGGCAAAGACAACATCGCATTACCACAGAGGGAGATCGCAGTGGTGGGAGGCAGCGGGGTCTTCCACAATGCTCAAGGCCATGCTCTCATAGAGACTGTTTCTCACACAGTCGATGAGACAGTACTCAAATTCACCGCCACTCTTACCTACGAATGAAGTCATTCTCATGTTTTCTCCTCATTCACGTTTCTTCCACTCTGTTCTTATCTTCCTTCTTCTTCTTCTATTTAACGGTTATGTTCATTGTCAATATCAGTGCGTCCAATGTGTTCTAAGTTTCGCTCTCGAAAATTCAATAAAAAAAACTTTGATTTGCTAGATGTGATATGCATTTTGATATCGCTTCTGTTTGTGCTACGATAAATCGTATGTTTTTAATCCAACCTAAAGAAAGTATACATTCAAAATAATTCAGCAGAATAACGAGTTAGACTGATTAAATAAATACAAAAATTTACTAAATTGATATTTGCGTTTTAAAAATCGAATAAGAAAATGATATTTAGTTAGATAATAGCAGAATGTTTTAGAATATATGAGATTTTATAATCTATTTGATGGCAAACTTAGAAATAATGTCTCTTTATTATTAAATTCTTTGAAAATCTGTATTGGATCTCTATTCTGTCAACATTATTCACAGTGGCAAATTATTTCTTGAGTTTTAGAGTCATTTAGAAATTATTGTTGTTCTCTACAACTTTTTCTAATATGAGACCTTATACTCTACTATTTCTAAATATTTGCTGACTAAGCAATATTTAAAAATATCTTAAGGGTTGTCAATTAATCACAAGCAGACAAGCTCTACCAAATCAACTTCCTAAAATTGAACAAGATTGAAAATAACAAGCAAGAACCTATATCTGTAGATTCTTTACTCTTTTTATAATACAAAATCTGACTAGTTGGCTAAATTTGAAATTTGAAATTTAAATTTAGAAGTGACAAGTTTGCAACAATAAGAACTTACCCACAACTATAAACTTTTTTAGAAATGGGATAATAGTCAAATTCAAGTGACAAACAAATAAATAAAAGTAGGTGGATATATAGATGTAATAAGTAAGTGGATAAAATAAATGTTAATTTTTTTTTTTTATATAAATGGTTAAGATATAGTCAATTGTATATAGATATATGTATGCATAAATAAATAAAATGCTAAAGAGATAAATTCAAAATAAAAAAAAAACTTACCATTTATAAATATTTGCAGATACTAAAATATTACCTCAAAAGAATAGAAAATTAAATTTAAAAAATAAAATATATAAATTTAAATGATTGAAAAAAACACTTAAAATATTATTATACATGAATGCCTTAATGAAAAGGTTGCATCTTCTATTTCATTAAAAAATTATAATTTAATGTGCAATTTAATTGTATTTTTCTCATAATTGTTTATATAAGCATTCAAAATATTTTAGTTTTGAATTGATAATATTTTTATAATATTAAATTTCTTAATTATTTATTTTTAATAATGATTAACAATCTAAAGTTGAATGTATTAATTTAAGTTGTTCTGGTTATATATATATATATGGGAATGAGAGATATAGTTTTAAAAAAATGCAAGAAGAGTTCAAATGGACCTCCTCTCATGAAGGAACAAAATTGAAATTTGATGAAGTCCAATAGAGTTTTAGGAAAATGAAGAGTTAGCTCTCTTATTAGAGTCATATGAACATGGTAAGTTAAATAATACAATCTTGAAAAACTAAAGGAGACTAAACACAAAAATATTGAAAATAAAAATTTCAACCTAGAACTGTAGATTTGTAAAACATATAGTATTTGCTAAGTAGAAATGAATAATTGTTAATGCTATTTTAAATGTATAATTAATAACAAGGTCAATACCTTGAACAAAACTTAAATTAAAAATGGAAATATCATTGGAAACCACCACGAAAATTAAATGAAGTATTGATGTGGAAGATTGACAACTAGAGATGTGAATTCTCCTTCCTAAAGACTTGATGGTTCACCATGTTTGGAAATGATTGTGTCCCATTTTAAATGTAAAGATACTGGGAGTAATTCCCCATGAAGCAAACGTGCCCCTCTTGTGCCTCATATAAAGAGGGAAATCTAATTATTTGCTTTTGCTCCAATATATATAGATGTAGTTAACTATGTAAAGGGATTTGTGTGTATTAAGGCCTTTATTGAAGAAAGTATAATTTTCAATCTAATGCTCACATATTTATTTTTCTCCTCTTATTAGATAGTTGAGTATATACGATGGCAGGGCATTTTGTGAATATATATATATATATATATAAATATATATGGAATTAAATGTCAATTAATAAAAAAATGTTATATATTTTGAAAGGGCTTTTTTGACCGTTGTGTCAATGAGTCACGAAAGGCACAATTCCAGAGATTATTCAAGGTGATAGGAAGAAGGAACGGTAAAGGCTATTGCACAGATTGTGGGCATGGAGCTGTGGGAAGCTAGACATGTGCATGATGGTAGCGTGTATGAGCTCCTGTTAACAAACATAGTGTAGGTAATAGGCGACAAGACGTGGGAAAAGAAGGTTGCTAATAGTTGGGTCACGCATGCGAGTAAGGAGACAGTGCTTGCGTTGATCCCTTCCATAGACTAGAGACCTATTTATGGATCGCTTGCTGGAATCTTCGATGCTGCAGTGTTAAAGAAGCACAAGGAGTATGCACAGGTGCTCACTCTATTTCGGGAGGGTCTAGAGGGGAAGAACCTTCAAACCTTTAGCTTTTTCATTAGTCAGAATGGAGATTTACTCTCCCCACCCCAGATTCATAGACTTGTTGCCTTCTCTGAAGGCATGATGCATGTAATGAAA
>VDFB02205314.1:0-21596 GCA_007258455.2 Sequoia sempervirens | reverse complement strand
ATTTAATTAACATGTCAATCACATCAGCATGTCAACATCGATATGTAGTCAATCTTGTCAACACAAGTCAATTCTATAAACTAAAGTCAAATTAGTCAACTTCAGTCAAAACTGGTCAAACTGTCAACTCTTGGTTATTCTTCATATTTGTCCTTCTGAAGAATCGCCCTTGTCATTTAATTACCCTTAGATGTGTCCTTCCAAGTATCGCCATTGCCATTTGGACATTTTGAGGATGCTCTTTACATTTGAGAGACCATCCTCTCACATCAGGTTATTATTCAAGATGTCCTTCCTGAATTTGCAACTTTGATTATTCAACACCTCACATTGTCAAACCTAACAACTTGCATTTGAATAGACCATCAAACCTAGCTTCTTGGGTATTAAAACACACTTGATATCTTTACACATTTAAAACACTTGGCAAACAATATGGATTTCTGCATTTAAGTTCATTGATCTTTCATCATACTAGTCTCCACAATGTTCTAGCCACACATTTATAGCTGGGTGATGTAATGGATGATGGACTGTCTTATCTTTTTCAAGAGTCATGTTTCTATTTCTCAAGGATGTCCTAGTAACAAGATTTAGCTGCTAAATGACGCTCATTATAGATTTAGTCTTTGTCTATCTTATGCTGGTTGGCTTTTGGACAACAAGACTAGAAATTGCGCTCTTTTAGTATAGAGTCATAATCTCTCATCCTGTTCACTTAATTGCTTAGTTCATGATGGTATTAAACCCTTGTACACCTTTGGATCTAGTGTCATATCATGGTGTTTGTTGGCATTGTTAAATAATCTTCCCAAATGATACTATTATAATAATTGTTAAACCCCTATATAAATATATTAGAAGGATTTATTTCAAGCACATTCATCTCCCCTTTAGTGTCTAGTTTCGCTCTCATCTATCTCTCAAGGATGATATCCCATGTGAGACATCCAAAATAGGTGCATAAGACATAATCATATAGGAATGTTTTATAGTTTTAAAGACATCTACATAAATATAGAAGGTAATACATTATCCATCTCATTAAAACATATATATACATCATAAGATTGAATTTTCCATATATATCAAGCCATAAGTGCATTAACATGAACATCCATAATTCTATACACATGGTATCGACATACAATATGAATTCATAGTAACACAACATTGTCATGGAATATAAGCATAAATAACCATCACATCATCATGACATCTCATCATAAGTAGCTATCATAAAATGCATACATGGCATAGCACATAAAGGACATCATCATAGGAATCATAAATGCATAAATCACATCACATATGCATCATATGGTCATCATAACTACATCATCATAATCATCATCAAATAAGCATATATCATAAAACATCATCATCCCTTAACATAAATCATATAGGCCACATCAAAATTGCATTGCATATATAATCTCAAAAAATATATAATGTCATAGGATAGAGTCATGAGATATCTCAAAAATAGAGCTCGCAGGCTCGATAGTCAACATATAAAGTGTCATAACATGAATGTATGAAACATGACAATATAGGAACAATGTCCAATGTCCTAGGAAGTGCTCTTCTCATCTCCTCATGGAGAAGAGCATGGTGACTGATGACCTATAGCTGGCACTGACATAACCTATGAGGATACAACAACCTATATCTATGAGGCCAATGGAACTAACACTGATGGCATCATCTCTACAGTGACATGAGGTTGCGAGACTATTGTGGAATGAGTCTAAGAGGCTAATGGATCTATGACTAGTAGCTGACTATGCTCTAACTTGTGCCCTAACCCAGATGATCTATGTGAGTGACTAGACCTGTGACTTGAGGAGTGCCTGTGAGAGTGATGGAACCTGTGACCTGATGTGTGCCCTGAGGAAGTAGAGCCACCCACACTGCTCTGATTGCGACTGCTACTCCCTGACCCTATCCCTATCCTACTAGATGATTTGGACAACCCAAGCTCTCTCTGATCAGTTGGAACTACATGCTCTTATAACATCTTATATTGTCCCCTACTCGCACTGACCCTGGCAAGCTCCCTAGCCACATCTGCAACTAGCCTTGTACATAGTTGTGCAAATTGAATACACTAGCTCTTTGTCTCTCATCATCGGATCTCTTCCTAATCCCTCTCAACCTGAGTAACCTCAAGCTCTGCCCATAGGGATTGGATCTCTGCAGTAGCCTCATCCAACCTCCACTATAGCATCCTATAGTAATAGAGGAACACTGGACATATCTGGATCTCCATCTATCATCCTCTCACAGAGCTGCCTCTTCACCTCATCCATCTCATCCCCACTATCTGGCTCATCATCATCACCAATATCCTCCTCACCCCCAATGACTCCCTCCTCACCTCCTTCGACATCAAGGGCCTCCTCCACTACATGCACCTCATGTCTCCCCTCCTCTAGTCTAAGCTTGTCCTCTTGTATCCCCTCCTATCTCCCCTCTCCCTTTGGTTTCCTCTCTGCCTCTTGTCTCTCCTCCTCCTATCTCCCCTCATCTCTCTCCTCCTCCAACACCTCAAGGATAGAATCTAGGGCTGCTCTCTCCACTCAATGTTTGACCCTCCTCGGCTTCCTCCCTCCATCCCCTCCTCTCCTCCATTTCCCCCCATCACCATCTCCTCTATCTCCTCCCCCATCTCTGCCACCTCTCCCCCCATCTCCTCTACCACCATCTCCCCATCCTTCATCTCTTCCTCTCCCACTGCCACTCTAGCCTCCCTGCTGCACCCTCGGGATAACTGATTGGTGGTCAATAGGTGCTGGAGCATTAGGATCCATCAAGGGAATCAGTCTATGCGTCTGCCACCATAAATCATAATCTACAGTCATCCTTGGATCTGTTGCTTCTCCACTTCATCCCCATGGTTGTGCCACCAATCCATCTATCTACTACTAAGCAAATGACACTAATATAGCAGGACCCCACCCAGGCTCTCGTGATGTCCTTGCATACTCTATTGTCCCCATGGGCACACCCTGCTACTTACCAAACTGACGAAGAACCCACTGGGGTAGGTACATCTCAATAATCAGTTGGGATTGTATAGTGCAACCAATCAAATACCAAAACTATCTACAAAATGGAAAATGGTCACCCTCATCTTCCCACTGCGTAGAATCTTTGTACGAACTCCAGATGAATGCAGTCATGGTATTTATCTTGTGCTTCCAAAAGTTGGTCTCTCCAACCCAGGTATGTTGTAACACTCTTGCATATAGATACACATAGGGAATCCCATTGACTAATTGAGGTCTCTGAATAGGTGGCCAGAAAATGGGAATATGCTCCCAAGCCCAGGTCATCAGTAAAGTCATGCAGAAACTAATGTTGCTCCCACCCCTGTATGCTACCTTGTGCAACTGGTGGTATAACATACCCAACAAACAAGGCCCCCATGTAGAAACTACTCTATCCTACCAAATCTAGACTAGCACATCACCCCATCCCATCAGGAATCCATGTCCTCAATGATCTGGAATCAGGACCCCGACAATCAAAATATATAACATGGCATCCCATCGTGGGTAGTGCTCTACAAGGTACTCCCACCGAATCTCATAACCCTCGACACCAAGGTACGCACCATCATCTGGCTCATATAACTCTATCATGGCCTCCACTCCTCGCTAAGGATCGTACACCACCTACTCTCCTCTTATCAGAATATACAAAATTTGGTACACGTCCTCTAAAGTAATCGTAGCCTCTCTTGTCGACAAGTGGAAGGAATAGGTCTCCAAGTGCCATCTCTCAGCCAGTGTTGTCAGTAGTCCTCCATTAGCCCAAATAATGGGCATATAGGTGACATAGTACAACCCTAGTCACATCAGTCATCTCTGCTCTCGGTCTATCAGTTGGTCCCGAAATACATATGTAGATGGTCTAAACTCTTGAGTGTAGATCAGTGCTAAGCATTTCTGCACATGTAGAAATGAGAGTTAGCACATTATTACAAATCATTATTACCATCTATCTAGCTAAAAATAAGGTAAAAGTGAGTCTAAAGCTAAGTTAACCCTTGTCAACCCTAGTCAAAGTCAAATGTATCGCGTTGACTTCATTTGCATCACGGTTTGGCGATTGTGTCGTTTCGTACAATAGTTGTGTTGCACTATGGCACTTGCGTCATTTGGACTCACAAATGCATCATCCTCAGTCGATTGTGTCACTCCATAATAAAATGCACCATTGTCAAATCAAATGCATCGCTTGGCTTCGCGTATGCCTGATAGTATTGTGAATGCGTCACTACACTTATCGTTTGCATTGCAATCTGCCGAATGCGTCGCGTTAATTAGCAAATGTGTGGCACTAAATTGGAAACCTAGCAAACCCTTTGTGTTTTTGTTGTGATGCATCAAATGCGTCAAAAGTGACAGCAAATGGACTTACGTGAATGTGTATGCGTTGCAATGCATTTGTTTAGCTACCCTAAAACCCTAAAAAAGGACAAAAATTGATGAAATGACAAGTGGGCAGGGTGTACTTACCGGAGGGTCCGCGCCCCCTAGCCGTCAAAAAGTCCTGATGATGTAGCCATGGTGCCCTGTGACTGGAATCACCACTTCATGTGCACTCTCCTCACTCTGAGCTCTCCAAATTTGCAAGTGTGAATGTGAAAAATGAATTGACTTTTACCCATTTTCAACCTATTTATAGGGTCAAAGTGGGATTTTTCCACCTTTTTATTACTAGAAGTTCTTTTGACTAACTTTGACTAACCATTTGACCGCTTTAAACATGTCAAAATCCAAAATCGCTTGCGCAATCACTTTTTTGGTCATCAAATTAACTTGTCGGGGACCCTTTCAATTTTTTATCACATGCACATCGTGCGGTATGACAAAGAGGGCAAATGTAGACACCTAAAAATGACCTAGGCCGCAAGCTCTATTGGCACGTATTTCTTCCTAGCATAATTGAAATATTTAATTATGTCCTTTGGTCCACTTTCAACTATTAATTAAATAAACATAATTATTTTAATTAATTCATGTCTTTTTATTCCTCTTGATTATTTAAATAAATAAATTTTATTTATTTATTTAAATGCGTCACTAATTTCTAATGTTTATCCTAAATTAATCCTTAATTTATTTAATTTATCTTTGTCACTAATTCCTCCTAATTTTCATAAATAAATATTTATTTATTTACAAGTCTTCTTATAATTAAATAAATACTTTAATCTATTTAATTATTATCCACCTTGGAATTTTCCCCATTTTATATAAAATTATTTATTTAAAATTGTCCCACTTTATAATTTCTCCTCTTTTAGTAAATAATTCAAATTAATTATTTACTGTCACATGACACCTCCTTTTGAATTAAATTAATTTTTAATTTAAAGTCTTTTTCCTCCATAAATCAAGTAATTTTTAATATTATTTGATTTTCCAGCTCTCTTTTTATGTGCCATTCTCATCTCCTTGTCACATGCATTGTCAACACTTGATTTAGTTTTCTCAAATCAAACCTTGTCCACTCATTTCAAATTTGACCTAATGCTACCCTAATCCTAATTGGGGGTTGTCATATTGAATCTTGTCCATTGATTCTAGGGCACTTGTCAATCTTCAATCTTGGCCATTCATTCAAAATTGCATTTTCTATAAAATGGCAATTTTGTTCTCATTTGCACATCTCTCATATCTCTTGCAATCTTGTCATCTCATGCTCTTACAATTTTTATGTCATCTTAGCTCTTGTCATTAGGCATACTTCATCTCTCTTGGCATTTTGGCATATTTTAGTCATAGTTTAGAGTTGCTTACTGGTTGCATAGTATTGCATTTTGTCATCAAATCCTTCAACATTTGCTTTGGTCTTGGCATTAGCACATATTGCTCACACAAAATCTGAGGGAAAACTATAATTTGTAGCAAATAGAGAAGGTTGAATGGAGGTCAATCATGAAGGTTGAATACTCAAGGTGATATTTATCTTTGTTTTCATGTTTTTCCTCCTTTGTGCTTCATTATTTACTTTGGGTTTTGATTTATTTAGCTACTAATCTGCTAACCTAGATTTTTTCTCATAGTTACAATCACAAAGGGAATTTATGGTTCACTAAGTTTGGAATGAATTGGATCTTTAGATGGAGTTTTATGGATTTCTAGAAATGAAGTGCAATTGCTACAAGTTCAAGACATCAGTCTAAAACTCCATGTTTAACATCAAATTTGGATTTACAATGATGCTGGAACTTTTCCTTAGCTTCAATTTTCAAAGAAAAGTCAAAAGGGAAAATGGATAGAAGGGTTCCTAGACCTACAACTAATGTGGAACAGTAATAATGGAGGATACTATAGTGGAAAGCCTTCCCAAAACCAAGTTCCACTTAACCAAAATAGCTTATAGTCTCATCAAACTAGTGTTGTCTTCTAAGGTCTACAGATTTTCAACTATCCATTCACCATGAAGCATGAATAATAGATGAATTTTAAGTGCAACAATAAATTAATGTTTAGACTAGCTTTACACTACTTTTCATCATCAATAAATAGCAACAAGCATGAACATGAAATGCATCAACACAATAACATTCTTCACTATCAATATGCAACATAAAACTAACAACTAAAAGCAACTTGAAATACGTAGAACAACAAAACTAAATTCTAATTTTAAGAAGATGAATCATGCAACATGTGGAGAAACACAAAAATCCACCAAAGCAATGTACTTCTCATTAAAATTTCTACAGCATGTCTTTACTCAACAACTCAACTCTCTTTCTGAAAATGAGAGGAGACCCCTATTTATAGTTTTTCAAAAGTGAAATGAATGGCCAGGATTTACTTTCATTATGTGGCCAAGATTCATTTTACATTAGGGTTTCACCTACCCACAAAATTTAACATTATAAAATATACTTTTCTCTCATTCCTATTTTGTCCTCTAGTGGCTCTGACACTATAGCCATTTTGTCTTCTAGTGATTGCCTTCTTTGTCTAGCTATACTGTCAAAAAATCATCATCAATAATTGGCTTCCCTACATTCATCTGAAGGGTGGAATATTCCACAAATTTTCCAATCAAATCTTGGAGCTTATCCCACTCCATGATGTCAAATTGGAGGATCTAAAAGGTTAGCCTTTTGAATCTCCCCATGATCTGCTCCCAATGCTTGGTGCATCTGGATGTGGCCTTGATTAACTGCTTGGATTGGGTAAATTCCCTCACAACAAAGTCCATTAAATTTGGCATTAGTGCATCTGTAGCCCCTTGCTCCATCTTATTGGTGAAGAATAGCTTGACTTTCTTTGGATCTGGTTCTAGGGTGGGCATGTCATAATCGGTCATTGTTTTGAGATAGTTCTCACTATAATTTTTGTGATCCATAACCCATTCAAGGTCAATCTCAACTTCATGCAAGAACCTTTCAAGGACCTCCTTTCTGTGATCCAATCCCATCTTCTAGGTCTCCACTAGCTAGTCATCATCTTTCATGAGCGCTAATTCCTTTTCCCATGTCTTCTCAGGAAGATTGAGAATGGGCTTGATCTTAGGATATGTGATCCTATATAGCTTGATGAATCTGTAGCACATTTTCTACATGGATTCTAGTTTGTTTTGCAAATCCTAGAATTTTTTTATTATTCAGGTAGTGTGGCAGATGCCCATGCCACCATTGTAGATCATCCATTGGAACCAATCTGCTATGGCCTTGGTCCAATTCTTCATTTTCTCCATTCTGTTGAGCTCTTCTTGGGAGAGAAGAGGGGCTTCAGATGATGTTTTTAGAGCCTCTTCCTCTAAGGATTTCCATTACTAGATGTAGATGGTGAGATCTGCCACTTGTGCCTTTAATTCCTCTTGAGAATATTGATCCTTGTTCATTTGCTACATGATCATTGCCACTGACCCTTGGAACTCATCAATATTTTTCTCTCTGGTTGTTGGGCCCAAGTTGATTGTCGAGATACTATATCCATTTCCTACATCCTTATCCATCACAGGGGTAGCAATATGCATTTTTCTTGATTTGTAGGCATCAACCATGATATGAAAGTGGACTCTAGGATTTTTCTCCTTTCTTGTCTTTGTTTGCACTCTTGCTAATATTGCTTCCAGTCCGGCCTTAGGATCAATAGCCACTGGAGTCTTCTTTTGCAGTTGTCTCTCTAGCCAACCAAACACCTTGGTTTCCCCTTTAGGTGATTCATGATCACCTTCCTCTCTTTGTTCATGTTGGGGTTATTCCTCTTCATGGCCTAGGGCCTCTTGATCTATTCTCTCTTCTTTGTATGAGTCCTCGATCTATATAGCCTTTTCTTTGTCTAACTCAGTAGAGGCTATGTTTTCTTTAGTGCCATCTTCCTTTTGGGATGCCTTCCCTTCTTGTTTGAGCTCAGCATGATGCTCAAGTTGAAGGCTTTTCTCTAGTGTATCTTCTTCTTCTTTATCTTCTTTTTCTTCTCCCTCCTTTTCGGGAGGCATTTCTTCTTCTTAGATGGGGCCCTTGCCTTGGCCAGTTAGTGGGGGATCTTCGAGTATCTCCACATTGGCATCAATTTCATCCCTTTCTTCAAAGAGTTTCCCTTCTGAAACAACATTTTCACCTACATCCTTGAGTTGTTGGGATAGCTCCTCTTCCAACTCTTGATCTGAGGTTTCTATTATATACTTTTTCATTAAGGGCCTCATTATCCTCTTCTGAAGAGTTTGATCTCTCTTCATCAGACATTACCTTATCTAAGTTTATGTTTAGGCTGCCCTCTGGGTGTTCAAAATAATCTTTTTTGAAAGGGTCTCTAGGATCTTCAACTATACCTTTTGCATCCTCCCTTTGGTGTTTCTCAATCTCTTCGGAGATTTGCATGGTAGACTCCATCTTTGGTGGCTTTGTAGGTGGTAGAGGAAGAGGCAGGATAGTAGCAATCTAGGATTTCAAGGCATGAACTATGGGATTCATGATCACTCTAGAAAAATCAATAGGTATACCTTGCATGTATTTTGTGAAGGAATCTAGCAGAGAAAGAGGCAACATAGTAGCAGTGGAAGCTACAGGAATTTAGGCAGAGAGAGTGGGTAGTGGAGGAGGAAGCGAGGAGGATGACATCGGGGATGTAGTGGCTGAGGAGTCTAGTACCATTACTAGGGCCATTGGGGAGGTGGAATCAAGGTGGAATGAAATGTCCACAATGGGTGGAGATAAAACAAGCAGCACCTGAGATGCAAGAGGTGGAGGAGTGGCAACGGTAGCAGTAGTAGTGTGAGCCAAAGCGGTAGGTGGTGATTGCGGACACTCAGCTTCTTCTTCTCCTTCATGTCAGGGGTCCTCCTTAATTGTAGGAATTTCACTTACAAATCCCTCTATCCTTTTTACTTTCTTCAAAGATTCCCGCTCCCCAGCTTTCCATGTATACACTTTGTGCTTGGGATTGCACTCAAGTACATCCTTCCTTTTCATTGATCTTGTTGATGGAGGGGATTTAGGGGCTTTCTCTATTGGGGTATTAGTTGCTCCACTATCAGTTTCACTCTTGAGCTCATCTTCGAGCTCGCCATAAGTCAATATTGTGCCCTATACCTTGAGCTAACCAATTTGGGCATCTACCCACTACTTTTTCTAGTTTTCAATTGGTCGTGTCACTATATCAAGGTCAATGACCTCTTCTTCATCCCAATCTATCAATGGTAGTAGAAAATTAGCCATGAAATTAAACCTCTTATCAACAATGGTATCATCTTCTTTTACCACTTGGTCGGGTACCAAAAACAGATTTATTGACCTCACAAATTGGGTCATCATTCTCATGGAGTGCCTCATTCACACCTCCTTACCATCTTGACAATTAGCCCAGAATTCTTCGACATAGGGCCGATGAGCATACTGTCTTCCAACCCATTTCTTCAATTTCCCATATGGGTCCATTCCACCTCGAGCTTTGTGGAGATCTAGATTGTATTCTACCAACTCTTTTTTTGAATACTCTATGCACTAGGCAGTGGGATAGGGATACATTCCTTGTTTGAAGTTTAGGGGATATGGGATCCTTGCTCTGTGTTTCTCACTTAGTAGGGCATGGGCTTCCTGCAATTTTTGAAAGACTTCAAACATGATCATACGATTGTTGGGGTAGTGTGGCAACTTGTAGGGCCTGTCAGAGAACCCTTCTATTCTGATGTATGTAAACTTTGGGAACTATATGAACAAATACCCAAATCATTGGATGAAGGCTTTGGCATTGTGCGAGACTCTTCTCTCAAAGTCTCCCCCAAGGAATTTGATGATATGACCAATGAAGGCATCATTTACCCTCTGATATTCCCTCTTGAATTTTATGTATTGCAATTGAGTGTAGCGGTCATATACTTTGAGGTCTCCTCTCCTTGGTTCTGGGTTATTTGCAATAAAGAGGCCCTTGTATGGGAATTTCTTTGCTAGGAGGTACACCAAGTAGGAGGTCATGTAGAACTTGGATGTTTTCTTCACTTCCATAAGGTGGTTATGTATGTTCTCACTGATTATTTTCACTTAGTGGAACTTTGTCTCTCCTCAGATGATCTTCTCTATGAAGTAGAGCATCTACTCTTCAAAGAAGGCAGCCGCAGGGAGGCCCATTACCCTACTTAGTAGGGTGACCAATTCATGGCACTCCTAGTGGAAGTCACTTCTAAACAATTCTAGTGGCACCTTAGTGGCACAACCCCTCTTTTCGTTCAACCAATGTTAGTTGATCAGTTTCTTGCATGCTAGAGGGTTCACTTTCCACATGTTTTTGGTATATCCCTTTTATGTTTCTTCCATTACGTCAAATGTGGGAATATGGAATGTCTTGCCTATGGACCTAGTAGACAAGTCTGCTAACACTCTACCATCATTGTCGATGATTTTTGTGCTATTGTGATAGCATTCTCTGCATTCCATTACCAATTTTGGAGCAACAAGCACAGGTGGGAAGCCGGTTGCCTTGGTGATACCACTCACTCTAATTTTTTGTGTATTTTCAATTGTAGGATGAATCATTACCCTTCATCAGAACTTGTCTATATCCACATGCCCATGATTATTATCTAACATAGAATCCCAGGTGGAAGTGATCTTGGAGGTGCACTCCACCCCATGGAATTGATACTTCACCTGATCCTTCTCCTCCTTCCCTCTCCACAGGTGTACAAGTTTCTTTCCTTTTTCTTTCTCAGCAGACTTCCCCAATGGACCCATAGTAGATTCCATAATCCTGTATACAAATACAAGTGCACTTATATCAAAATCAGGGAGGGGTTAGTTGAATCCTACAAAATGAGGGTTAGATCCAACAATCTATCACTAGTAGATCATAAAATTCATTAATATTCATCATTTGAGGCTCATTTTGATCAAATAAAGTAATGTGGGCCCAACGATACAAGTTTCCCTAGGCTAGAGGCTATTAGGAGTGATAGGGAGTAGGACAACATAGAGGTCATGACAACCCACAAACAACTGCTTGTAGTCAAAGTCCCACATCAAGGATTTCGTGGTCAAAATATTGAAGAGATCACTTGGCATATGGGGAAATCAACTATTAGGTCTTTGGAGCCATCTGATTGGTCATTATGATTATACAGGCTCGAGGAGTGTGGAGGCAGGAGGATTCATGGGCATTTGGGGCTCTACTGTTAAGCAACAATGAATAGGGCATAATGTTTTGGAGATAGAATTCTACAGTGCAGGATGTGCAAAGTCTTTGAAAACTTAGGTTTATTAACATAAGGCTTGATCAATTCAAAAGGCACAGGGAAGAACTAACAAACAACTATTGTGTGATGGTCATTAGGAATGGAAAAGGTGAGATGATAGTCCGCATGTGGCGATCTACATAGACAGACTCACAAGACACTTACACTTAGTCATTTCACTTCAGATAAACTCGAACGACAAAGGAGGATGCAAAATCTACACCACAAGTAGAAGGGAGGGAACTTCCATCAACAAAGGAAATCAAGTAACGATGGGCCGCAGATGGCGGCCTGCATAGAATGGTCTACATGGCCACAACACTTAGTATTTTTACTAAAGTCTTGAGAGAAGTGACCTAGGCAGAGTCTACGGTGCGGGACAACAAGATCACTCGAACGTTTAGAGCGGCGAAGGAGGTGGAGTGGTCCGTAGATGGACTCCCGCAAAGACTAGCCTACAAGGAAGGTTTTAGCTTGGCATTTTTGTTTATGAACCATGACTAGCGAAGTAGGCCGCAAAGTTTGCGATGTGGACTGACATGATAGTTTATCTGTTAGGGAATGATGTCGAGGTGACGACGAAGAGTGGACGGTGGCACACAAGGGACGGCCCGTGAGGAAGGCTTATCTTAGTGTCTGCTTGTGTAAATTGGGAATGGCTAACAAAGCAGCAAAGGTCTGCTATGTAGGTGGGAGCGATGGCCTAGCCACTGAAAAATGACATCCATGGAATAGCGAGCCACAGATGGTGGCCCACAAGGAATGGACCTCACACTAAGACTTGGTCACTTTTCATTCGACAGAAATGGTTTTAGTGGGACCTGTGATGCAGTAAGTAGGTAGAGGTTGGGCATTTTCCAATGGTGTCATGGACAAGGCCACCTACAAGCAATGACCTGGATGAATGGACCCATAAAGGAATGAAGACTAGAGTTTTCATTCAATGCTTGATTGTTTGGGTTCTAACTTAGGCAGTGGTGGTAATGCTATGGGCCGCATGGATGCTCAAGCTATGTGAAGAATGATAGAGGAGATACTAGGTTCTACATGGTTTTGAGAATGATTCTCAAAGGAGTTTTAAGTGGGTTTCATGTGGAACCAAAACTGCCAGGCACATTCCAAGATTTCTTCAAAGATTTAACCATTTATTTACAACCCTGATTATTGAAATCATGCACTTATCAATTTTCAACGTGGGAATACCTAGAAGAGTGCAAGAAATTTGGCAAAGATCATGTTTCAGATCCTTCAAATTCTAATGTGGGTGCAAGAGTTCCAATCTCTGTCTCACTCTGACAAATTTTAAATTTTTGAGTGTGAAAATGACAAATCAGAGTGCCTATTTATAGGCAAAACCTCATTAATAACCCACAATAAATGCAAGTACAGTGGCCAATGGAGTAGTTGGGCATGGGAAATGATGAATTGGTAGTGGAAGGCATGAAACTCACAATACAGAAAGATCCCAATGCTTTGCCATTGGCTAGCGACTGAGAGATAACAACAGGGAAGGTTACAAAACCTGCCTTGTGGGTGGACATCCCAAGTCAGCCGTAGTTTGAGCAGTGAAATAAGAATGGCACCACACAGAGGGAAACTCGCAACTATAGAACCATGGGAGTTAAGGACACTAGGGTGAAAGGCCAAGGAAATTCCACATGGGAATTCCCGCAAGGTTCAAAGACTTAGAAAAGTTTAGGGTGGTGAAGTTTTGTCAACTGGAGAATGATAAATTTAGGGCTCTTGACCACTTTAAGCTCAAAATTAGGGGCTTACAAAATGAGGTGAAGGAAAAAAAAAAACAACCCAACGAAGGTGAAAGGAGAGAGGGTGTCCCCATTCCAAACAGGGCATGTGTGCTATAGGCACAACATTTACCATCTCTTCTAAAACTAGATTGTCAGTACTACCACTATCGATGATAAATTACATACCTTTCCTCCATATTTACATCTTATTCTAAACAAACTATTCCTTTGCAATGGTTCCTTAGTTAGTTCTTCATGCATCAACACTCTTCTCATTACCAATGATTCACCTTTCTTAAGTTTCCCAACTGAATTAGGAGATCCAATAGGTTCTTCATCTACATAAGCTACTCTTCTAGTATGCTCAATTTTCTTAATGGTACTTCCTTGATGGCATTCCAGTGCTCTATGTCCTTCACCTCCACACTTGACATAGGTTCCTTTGAATGGTCTCTTCTTAGATCTTCCTTCAACTCTCTTATATCCATCACTATGGTAGGAATTATGATCTCCTCTATCACTATGGTAGAAATTTCTATCTTCTCTTCCTCTGTGTAATGAATTATAGTCCTTTTCTTCACTATGGTAAGGTTTCACCTTCTTGTTTTTCTTTGCATGAGTTCTTCTCTCTTCAGATTGTGATCCATTTCTCTAGAATCTTCCCCTTGCACTTCTCTACCTTTTTTCAAACTTATTGTTCAAATTATTTTTCCTCTACCTTTAGTGTAAATTGATATGATTCTTCAACTGATGTCATCTGTACTAGGCTTAGTTCTTCTTGAATGTTTATTCTCAGTCCATTGATGTACCTCACAACCTTCTCTTTTCCTGCTTCACTATGTACAACTCTAATAATCATCTTGTAGAATTCTTCAGTATAATCCTTCACAAATCTCTCCTTTTTTCTTAGGTTCTATAATCTTTTCAATAATTCAAGCTCATAATCAATTGGTATGAATTGATTCTTCAACTTTCTCACCATTCTATCCCACTTTATGATTTTCTCCCTTTTCTCTTCTATTTCTATCCAATTGAACTTCTTTCCACTAGATAATAACATGTCATTTCAATTTAGTTTTTTCAAATCTCACTCTTTCTAGATCTTCAATTTCTTCATATTCAAAGTATTCTTCTATATCATTGATCCAATCAATCAATTCCTCAGGGTTTAAATTTCTCGTATAATTTTAAATTTTAATTCTAGGTTGCTTGAATT
Organism: Sequoia sempervirens; assembly: GCA_007258455.2. Classification (NCBI taxonomy): domain Eukaryota; kingdom Viridiplantae; phylum Streptophyta; class Pinopsida; order Cupressales; family Cupressaceae; genus Sequoia; species Sequoia sempervirens. The sequence continues at coordinate 6,923 of VDFB02205314.1, read as the reverse complement.
TTTTTAAATAGCTTTCAACTTCTTCACTTGATCTTCTTCTTCTTCTAGGGTTTCTTCATTGTGATTTATAGCATGATATAATTTATTATCATCACTTTTATCCCCATGTCTAGGGTTTAAACCTCACCTTCTATCTTCTTCTACAACATCTAATCTAACTCACATTACTTTCATCATCTCCAACATATCATCCATTATTTCAATGAAATTTGCCATAGTAAGCAATATCCTTGTCGACATCTCTCCTTGGATCCAATGTAACTACCTCAATTTAGTAATATGGCTACAAGGGTTTCAACTGCCTCAAATTCAGTGATCGGTTGGAAACACATGCAGTCTACCTCAAGTCAGTGATTTTTTCACCACAAGGAATGCCTTCACAACTTGCAAACTTGTTATGATACCACTTGGTGTAGTCATTGATGAAGGGTCCAGAAAGGACTGTCCAATCGTGCAACTTAGAGTCAACACAACATAAATAACACAAGATAGTGATTAGAAAATGTGAACTTTCATTGATTCAATGATTGGAAGTCTTACATGCATCATATGTGAAGTAATTAGGGCTCACAGGCCTACCACAAGGGAATTACAACATTGTTATTGGCTCAAGGCCTGATTACAGTCCACGGCCTAAAGGGTTGGGTTGAATTGCAAACTATCTAATGATCTACTTGATTAACTACTGAACTAAATCTACTTTCAAATAATTACAAATGATCTTAAATATGATTCTCTATTTCCAATAATGGTTTGCATTAGCCTCAAGTGTTTACAAGCCCCAATGAATGATCAAGTGTGTAGGTTGGCCTTAAAATATGGAGGATAATCCTTCATGAAATGAAACATATTGCGGATCTCCAAAAAAAATCCCCTTGGACCAAAATTTTTTGTATGATGTTCCATTAAGCTCTGCATGATCCGAAATAGGTCCACACTATAGTTTTGGACCAAGTCAGTCCCAAATGCTCTAAATGTGAATTAAAAGTAGAATTATGAGAGCGACAACTTTCTACAAATAAATGCAAATCTCTTAAAATATGGATATGATTTAGATGACCTCATGTATATGCTATATCCTATTCTATGACCTGAGAAATAAAAATGCAATAAAATGTGGAATGAAATGTTGAAATTGCTACAAATTGAAATGCAAGAAGAGAAATGTTTTTGGTTGATACAATATTTCCTTATAACCAAGGATGCTCCTACATCACATATCCATTATTCATCATGATCAAACACTAACTAAGAGAGGTAAAACTATTTTAGAACCCCTAATGGTACACATAACCTTAGTTAAGAAATATTGTGTATCTTAAACTAGGGGTTACTTTTTTTTTTTTATCTCAACTCCCTTTCTAAAACATTTGTGTCATCCATAACAGTTCATTATCATTACAATTATCATTCCATTTTTTCCTTTTCTTTAACATCATTTAGGCATTTATTTCCATTTATATCCATGACCATAAATCATTCACATCATAACCATAATACATATCATAAATCCATCATAATACATACATGATCATAAATAAACATCATAGAAAATTCCATTAACATACATCATCACATACATACATTCCCATTTTACATTTATCCATTAATCCATTTTTCCATTAATCTATATAACCATTAATCCATTATGAACATATTCATTAAATACATCATACATACATCATCCCATCATGCATATCATAAACATCATAATCATATCCATTAAAAAAGCCACAATCATAAAACATATAAAACCATAATCATATAACATGAATAACCATAATCATACATAATATACTCATCCTACATAAAACATGTCAAAATCATATGCATCATCATAATAAATAGCCATAAATGAATATAAATAATTTCATAAATCATATAAGTTGAACCCATCATATATATACCAAAAAATAATAATGTCATGGTACATGTACAAAGGTCTCTCATGTGTACAAAAAATTGAAACCCTCTCAAGAAAAAATCCAAAAATTCATAAGCATCCTACATGAGGAACCACACTGTGTTGCCCACATCTAATTGTGATGGCATCAATGGTGATCTAGGAGGTGGTTGTGTACCTTGTTGTGGCTATTGTGGAGGCCCCGTGCTAACTAACAATCTCGATTTGGTTGGCCTATGAGGTTTGCTTCTAATAGTGACACTAGCCACCCTTTGATCTACTAGGATGGCCTCCTCATATAGCCTCCTCTAGCACTCAACCACTCTGGTAACCCTGTCGACTTTAGAAAATGCATATGATAGCCATTCTCCCCCTAGGAACTATCAAGCAGTATCTCACTCTTGCCTTAGTATCACTACATCTGATCATAGTTGATCTTACTTTGCTATAACCTCTACCATCTATCCTCCCGCATATCCTCCCCCTCCTCTATCAACTAGTGCCTATAAATAGGCAATATCTACCCTAGCTGCATCCCCCTCTACCTGAAGTTGATCTCACTCCACTATCATGGCTGCTAACTGTCCTCCACCATCTAGTTGACCCTGTAACCTAGCTAGCTCTTCTTGGGCCATATCTCTCTCCCCAATAACCTATAGGTTCTCTTGTCATTCCTAGCCTTGCTCTTATATAAGGTGGTCCCTCTCTATAGTCAATGCTTGCAACCAGGCCTGTGCATCCCCTACTCCCCTCTATCACAATTGAAAAACCTACTCATCCCCTCCACTCCCATCATCACTATCACTATCCCTATTGTCATTGTTGTTTCTCTCACTATTGTTACTCCCACTATCACTGCTATTGTTGTTTCTCTTGCTACTGCTACTACTCTCCTCTAGAACATCCAACTAATAATTTGGGATGGTAGGTTGAATGGGAATGTGTCTATCCCACCACACATCATACTCTAGAATGGAATCAATATCTACCACCCCTAGTCGTGGATCCTAGGAAACTACAAGAGTATCCTAGTAGCTATAAAATGTAATGTCAAACTCTATATATACTCCCCATACACCTCTCCCTTGCACCACTCATGCAAACATAGCCTCCACCTCTAGCACTATTTGACACTACCCAAACTATCTCAACACCCATGGAGGAAGATACCACTCAATTATCGATGATGGTGGATGTTTGTAAAATCAAATAATGAATCCTCTCAATATAGGGCATAAAAATATGATCATCATCCCACACTTCATAGCCAAGGTATAGGCACCAAATAAATGTATCCATCTCATCTATGATGCATTGCCAATATCCCAACCTCCCCATATGGTAATGTCAATGAAAAATTGCATACATAAATACACATGGGATCCCATCACCTCTCCTCCTATCACACACTAGGCACGATATTACATAGTGCTCATAAGCCAAAACATGTAGTAGAGTCACTCCAACCCCTAAAATTTTCCCATCTTAGTATACAATCAAATGCATTTCCTTGTACAGGTCCATAAGTATGCAATTTCTCTAGGAAAAAAATATCCCATCTGATAACATCCTATCCAAAAACCCCTATCCAACCTATACCAAACCCTTGGGACCTCCAATTAGGCATCAAAGCCCCTATGATTAGTGACACCATGAATAATGAGAGCTTTGGCCATTCTCCCATCCCTACATCTAGGTCCAACTCCATGCCCCTAATGGGAAAATCATGTATCATAAAAACCTACTATAATGCTACCCTAGCATGATGAAGGTCATACTACACTAGCTCTCCATAGATTAATAGCTATAGGATCCACCATACATCCTCCAATGTGATGGTAGCCTCCCCTCTCGATAGGTGTAAGCTTCTTGTGTCATTGTGCCACCTTTCCACCAAAGTAGTCATCAATGCTCGATGTACCCTCAACTAAGCCATCCTAGACACTTGATGTAATCCCATCAAATGAACCAATCCTCATCCATATCTGATAGTCAGCCCTAAAGTTTCAACATAATATCCATCCATCTCTCTCGAGATTGTAGAGGTCCTAACTCATCCTGCATCATCCCAAGCACTAATATTAGCCACCAAAAAAGTAAATTCCTTTCAATTTACCATCTAAACCTTTAGGAACTTGCATTTACAAAAAAATTGTGCTTCTTCTTTATATGTAGGTGATGTTATTTTTGGTGCAAGCACGTCCCTTTTTAACCAAGGCATCACTTTGAGCAAGTGCCACTATTTCCCTTAGAGGCACGACAATTTGTGATGTATGCATAGTGAAAGCCTCCTTTCCCCTCTGCCTACCTGAATGGAAGCATGCCTTTCACAGGCACATACTTTGTAGGTGTTCTGATCACAAGCATTGTTTCTTCTAAGTATAGGTGTCAAAATGCTCCACATTTCTAGGTTTGCATAGGTGCAATTTTTAGCAACATAGGCACCACGAACGTGCCCTTATGTGTAGCTTTATAAAGTTGAGCCTCCACTTTGCTCCCCTTCAAACCCTAATTGCACCTACCTATTGACCCCCTAAACCACCTAAAACCTAAGGGTTAGATCACATACCAGGTTTCCTACATCGTCTAGCCACTGGTACTCTCGAACCCTCTCTATATGATTGAAATGCCTGGAAACATGCTCCATACCTCTCTTGCATGCTCCTAGCTCCTCTAATCTAATTTCAAGGTTTAAAATGACTTTTTGGGCCCCTTGAAATCCAATTCATAGGCTCAAACCATAATTTTACCTCCTCCAACCTTTATTTTTAAATATGATACATCAAACGCCCCATATTTTCTTCATTTATGAGCCCATTCTTTTTGTTTCTTTTCCTCCTTTTCACTATTCTCTTCTTCTATACCATCCTATGCCATTCTAGCTGCCCTTTTTCGAGATGCCAACCAAAAATATTTTTTTCAATTTTTTTTTGTTAGCTCTCTCAAGGGGGGCATCCCTCTCAACCGAGGAAACAAGGTTGGATTGAGATAATCACAATCTCAATGCTCAAGGTCTCCGGGATAATCCCTTGGTGTTTCACTCCACCACTCACACCTATAGGTCCTAAAAGTGAATAGGCACCCCTAGTCACTTGCCAACCCTGCTATCAATTCCAGTTTGCTGCTGCTAAATAGTTCTTGGTGCTTATTTTTCTCTTAGTTTAGACACCAATGAGTTCTCTGGTGCTTTCCTCATACACCAATCTAGCCCTTAGTTCTTAGTAAGACGAAACCTTAACGCTCCTAACTTGCATACAAGGGTGTGCATGGGTTTCTTGGCTTTAAAATAGTCATTACAGCTGTTCTGCACAAGCTTCTTTAATCCTCTCCTTTCTTCTGAGTCACAATTACCATACCCTAGGTTAGGGTTTTAGGAGGGCTACTACGATTAGGCCTTCTCACACAAGAAATTTTTTTACCACCCCTCTCCTCCACCTTATCAGGCCAATCTTGCTTCAGTCACCCTTCCTAAAATTTGGAGCACTAATAGATTTTCAGGGTCTTGGACTGTTTTCTGTCCATACATGTGATGTACCCTGTTCTTGCAAGAACTAGGGTTTTTCTTTAACCTTTCCTTGGATTGTTGCACTTTCTAGCCTCCAGAAGATCAAACAAAGGTTCTGCCACCTTGTCAACCTAGGTGAGGGCTTCTGCAATCATTGCACATGTTGCATCAACAAGTATTTATCACCCCTGCCATGTTAGGTCTGATTTCCACTCATCTTTTCCAAACCGGGCTTCATAAGCTCGCCTAGGAAAAGATTAAAACCATGCTTCCAGAACTCACCAAGACATTTATATTTACAATATTTATAAGGATGGAGTTTTTCCTTGCTTCCACAATGTCCATACTTCCTAGTACGAACAGGAAACAAACTCAAAACTCCATTTTCTAGAATTTACCAGTCAAAACTAAATTAAAGAAAAGACACCGAATTGACAAGAAAAGAATAAAACGATGGGAACACTATCTACAATGACTATACCCAACTTCAAAAAAGATTCTTTACATGCCAGTAAACAACAAATTTTTTTTATTTAATTCATTCAAGCTGTTGTTTTTGACGCAAGAACAGAAAACTGTATTTTATTTGGCAAAAATCACTGTTCTTTTTCCATTCACAAAAACTGCCAACTCAAAAAGCATTTCCTCGCCTTCAAAAATTGAACATCCACCTTCCACATGCAAGGAATCAGTTAGGTTAATTTTACCAAGCCTAAGAATGGCAAAAATCTAACTGTTCGAAAACACAGTGTGTTTTTCAATTTCGGCTTCAAAACTTGTGGAACAACTGTGTGTCGATTCTAAGGAGTTCAAATTTCACCTAAGTAACTAAAAAGGTCCTCAACACATCCTAAAAGGTATTTGAGACCTTTCACAACAAAAACAAAAAGATTTAAAAACAATACATCAAAATTTGCTTGTATTTTGGTAGGTGCTCTTGCACCATTCTCCCCCTCAGCACAAAGACTAAGAACTGGAAAGAGGGATCATTTTCAGGTCAATGCCAAGCTTCTTGAATTGATCTTCTTGTACCCATGCAGCCTCTGAGTCAGGCTTGCTCTTCCACTTGATAAGGTGCTCCATGTATACCTTATTCCTTGTTGACTTTTTCACCCTGGACTCTAAGATCTGCTCTGCCTCAAGTTGCTCTTGATTTGGTAGGGGTACATTACTGATGTCCTTGAAGACCTCATGACTATTCTGAACCTCATGACTGACTGTGCCCTTATATTTGATCAAATCAGCAACGTTGAAGACCGGAGATATGCCCAAATCTGATGGTAACTCCACCTTGTAAGCATTCTTGCCATACTTGGACAACACCTTGCATGGACCCACTCTTTTCATTTGCAACTTGGTGGACATCCCCTTCTGCAATCTGGATTTGTTGAGGTGAACCATAACATAATCACCCACTTGAAACTGCACATCTCTCCTTGACTCATCAACTTTATCTTTCAACTTTTGTGTTGCTGCTGTAATTGTCTTCTTAACCTACTCATGAATCTCCTTCAT
>VDFB02205313.1:0-12689 GCA_007258455.2 Sequoia sempervirens | reverse complement strand
GGATACATCCTTCTCGAATTCCGTACGCATCACTTCAAAGTACAATTTCTTTCAGATTCATCAAAATTTCATGTATTAATTCTTCAATACCTATTATCACGGAATATTCGTTTGATATATTTTGAAATTGAGCACGTGTGATACATGTTCCTTCTACTTCTCCGAGTAAAACTCTTCTTATTGCGCTGCCTATTGTATTAGCTTGACCTTTGCGAAGCGGAGATAGAGTGAAACGACCATAATTAAAACGCTTATTCTCTGTTCTGAATTCCACGCACTTCAATTCTGGTATCTTAATTGAGACTGCTATTTTATTCTGATTCATAATATTATTTCAATAAATAATTTAATCATTTCTTTCTCTTTCAATTTATTCAACTCTTACACACGTCTCCTGTTGGGAGGTCTACATCCGTTATGTGGCATAGGAGTTACATCACGTACATAAGTTAATTGTATGCCACTTTTAGCAATGGCTCGTAATGCTGTTTCTCTCCCCGGACCAGGGCCACTTATCATAACTTCTGCTTCTTTCAGAAGACCTCGATTTACTAAGGTATGAACAACATTTGCTGCTGCAGTCTCAGCAGCAAATGGTGAACGTCTTTTTGTACCTTTAGATCCACAAGCACCGGCAGAAGACCAAGAAACCGCTTGCCCCCGTGTATCTGTAACAGTAACAATGGTATTGCGAAAACTTGCTCGAACATAAATAACTCCTTTCAGTATTCGATGTTTAGTTTTACGTGGCAAAAATCTTCTTGTAGCTATACGTGGCACATATTTTCTTCTAGTTTTTGACACAAATTTTTTTGTATTTTTTGACACAACACAAATCTTCTTATAATTTTTGATAAATTTTTATATTTCAATTAGTAAAAAAAAAAAAATAGAATATATATATAATGATTCTAATATAATATATAGAATCATTTATAATATAAGAAATATATATATTTCTTATATTATAATAATTCTAAATTGGCTGCCAAAATTTATTTTAGAATTCATATCTTGATATAGAATAGTAATACAAATTATCTCGTTTCTTTGCTTTCATGCCTCGACTGCATGAATTATATAGTATAGTTTCTGTTCATGTATTCATGGCGACTTTCATTACTTTTGCGGAATAGGAAGTTAATGGATTTCATATTGCGGGTCTTTTATTTATCGCTGTAATTTCTTGTTTCTTTTATAGATTTTAATGGGCTTTCACATTGATTGGCGGGGCAGATATAAAATATTGTCATTTCATTTTCGCTTCGACGGGATGCTCATACATATACGCCTCTTTACCAACGTAAAACAGATACTCAACTCTCAAATTTCATCTCCCCGGCACTACCGCATTGCTCGATATTCTTACTTTACCTCGATACACCGTTAAAACCTTGAAATCGTTATCTAGGTGGACTAAAAACATACCATTAGGATATGCTGTGGTAACTACGCCGTCAACAACGACAAAATTCTTTTTGGTACCCATTTTGAACTAGACTCCTATTTTTTTGCAGTGATTATTTTTTGCAGTGATTATTTTTTTGCAGTGATTATTTTTTTGTAGTGATTTCAATTTGAAAAGTAGGGAAAGTTATTAACTATTACATTGATTTCTAAAAGAGGAAAAAAATTTCATTATGTTTAAATAAAAGACATTTAACATAACAAAAAATAAAGAATTTGTTTCTTTTTTTTTATAAATTGAATATTTATTGAATAGCTTTTTTTTGTCAGCCAAATTGCTGACACTGAATAATATTCAGTATTCATGAATATCATGAAGAAACTCTTTTGTCAATATTATTTTGGCGGCATTCCAATATTGGAGGCAAAAATACAAGGCTCTTCAGCTATTTACTTTTTGTTTTTGAGTTACCATAAAATACATAATAATTCCCCTCCTATTTTTTTTTGTCTGGCTTCTCGATCAGTCATTATTCCTTGCGAAGTAGAAAGGATTGCAATTCCCATTCCACCTAAAACTTTAGGAATCTCTCGAGCATTAGAATAGATTCTCAGACCAGGTTTGCTAATGCGCTTTGAAGCGGTTATATATCTCTTTTGCGTCCTTCCCCTAGATTTCGAAGTTAAAACAAAAAAAGATTTTTTACCTTCTCGATGTTCCCTAACATGTTCTATAAAACCTTCTCGTAGAAGAATCCTTGTGATGTTCTCGGTAATAGTAGTAGCTGCCACTCGAACTGTTTTTTTTTTTACCATGTCAGCACTTCTTATATAAGTCATTAGATTAGCAATATACCCAATATACCCAATGCCAGATAGCTGCTAAAAAGCACAAGCCAGAAAACACAATATGTGCCCCGGCCACACCTTCATAACTCCAAATACCTGGATTAGATACAGTTTCTCCGGTTATACTCCATCCACCCCATGAATCCTTTATTCCTAAACTAGTCATAAAAGGTGGCAATGGAATATTACCTTGCCCCTACATTGATCAAGAAGAATTCTATGGATTTCAAAAATTGCTAATTCATAGAGTATAAGAATTATGGTGAAGAAGAGCTCATGAGAACTATTACAAAGTTTGTGGAGTCTTGAGTTGTTGGGAGCTAAAGAACCATGAATAACTATGGATTGTGAAGAGTGTGATGTGGATTGCAGAAGATTGGAGCAAGTGAGATGGGGATATTAATGAGAAATAAGCTTGTCATATGGGATGGATGGAGGCAATACCAAAAGAGGAAGATATAGCCCCTATCAAAGAAATGACAATTGACACATGCCATGAGGAAGGCTTAATGAGAGAAGAAAGGAATAAGGTGAGCAATGAAGAGGTCACCGTAGATGGTGAAGAGGATTTCATAAGCATTTAATAACAATTGAGGAAGAAATGGTGATGGAAGCTGGCAGCAAAGAAGAAAGAAGAGTCAAAGTTGTAAAGCATGAGAGGCAAAGGACGGGTGATAAGCCAAAAGAGGCGAGTATATGGTGTGTAGGGGTAAGGGAGCACCACTTTTAACCCAAAATTGATGAAATGGGAAAATGAGCTTTAAAGGAGATTCTAACTTCTACCCAAATATAAATTATGCCTTATCTTGAATCGGCTACAATTATGGTTATTCATTTCTATTTTGAATTACGTAATTAAAGTTCCGATCGATAGGCTGATTGAAGTACTGTCTTATAGTTTTAAATGGTATCACATTTTGAATTTGAAGCATGCTAGCCACATTCTGGCATTCCCATACCATAGGATTAAAAAGATGAATTTCAAGAAGTTTTGACCAAATTAAGGTGGTTAGACATATGAGTTTTCGCACTTTTTGAAAAAGTTGTAATAAAAAATCATAATCAATTATTTACTCTTGGAAAAAATTACAAAAAATATACCACATTGTATTACACCTCTACTTATCTGAAATCTTATAAAAAATATATTATCATTTTATTGTATAAAGTGGTCGACATACACCTATTTCTTATTTTTTCCCTGAAATTTGCTACTCATTACATTGAAATTTCAAATTTCCACCAAATAGATTTTGTGGTTTTTCTAAATAAACCTAGTAGTTTAGGGAAACTATATTCCAGCCCCTTTCTATAGATTCTATTCTTACATATTTTGAAATAATATAGATAGCTTATTCATTTTTTTACGTCAAGTTGCCTAACTCTAATTTTTCTAAATTTTCATTGCCACTTAAGGGTCTGTTTTTTCCATGATGATATTGCACATACCCAGAAGGTGGAAGATGTCGTGGTGAAGTTCAATGTTTTTGTTATGAATGAAGATGAGGTAAAACAATTTTATGATGTTACTTTGGTTTTAGATGAAAATATAGAAGAAGGGATGGATAGAAAACTAGAGCATGCAGTAGATGTTGTGTTGTTGTTTGTAGAGATGGTTGAGGATGTTGCATGGATTTGGTGGAGGTGGATAGTTAGAGGTGGGTTTGAACCCACAAAGGAGAAGAGAAGTGTGGAAATCATTTGGCGGAGGAGGTAGGACTGTGGTGGACATGAGTCCATGAGGGGAAAAAGGAGGAAGATGTTGTGTTGCTTGAGGGAGGTGGTGTGTGTTCTGACACGATGCTAGAAAAGGTGAAGGAAAAATTGATTTTTAGCACTTGGATAGTGAAGGAGTTCGCTACAGGTTGATGGCAACTTGGAAGAGTAGTGCAACTACTCAACTCCATCATTGTAAGCCTATGCTCACAATATTTCTACTCGACATGTCTGGTGTAGGAGCACGTGGGTGGACAGGTAATCGACACCAACCAAAAAAATTCGTTGGTTTGTTTTTTATTTTGGTTTGTTCTTGTTTGGTTTCTCTCTTTCTAATTAGTGTGTAAACCTCTTAAATTCATCGACTTCATCATGACACTCTAGTGAGATGATAAATATGTGACTATTCCTTTCTAATAGAGATGTGTGTGAATTACGAAGGTATAGATTGAGTACATGAACTATTTGTGAGAACGCCTCAAAAAGATCTTGTCTCTACTGTGATGATTGCAAGATATGTACAAAGTGGATTTGTCGAAGGATTTAGAAAAATTGTTAAACGAATGAATTGACAATTAAATGTAGAACTTAAAAGGGAAAGATAGGGAAAAATCATTTTTAATTGAATATTAAATATGCTAAAGAGTCTTGGACTCAATAAAAATATTGAATTTAGTATTTGGTTGCACCTTTTCATCTTCATGGGTTGATGAAACACAAGGGAGGCCACGGGTTTTGAAGAGGAAGAGAGGCTGAAAGACTTGGGGAATTCCACACGGTGGAAGGAGAAATGAAATCAACTGAAAATGAATAGGAAAAGGCATGCCATCTTATCCAAGAAATGAAAATTTGAAAACTTCAATTTAAAAAGTAAATGGGATGCATGCATAGAGGATATATATAGAAATTTTGCATGGAGAATATGATAGAGGGGGTTGCGCATAAGGGATATTGAATACATACACAAATTATAGATTAAAGGAGATTAGCAGTTGTGTAGAAGGAATTGAGGTGCACAATGGTCATAGGGTGCTAAAAAAAATGAAAAAAATCATCGTTGTGTTGTGTAGTGAGTAGTTTATGCAGTAAGGGGTTGAGAATACATTCAAACAAAAATATAATAAAGGAATCCAGAACAGAAAAGGGGCACATGAGTAAAAGAGTTAAGCAGATTAAAGGTTAAGAAAAGACAGAGTGAAATGGTGCCAAGGAGGAGGATACATTGTTTTGTAACTACCAAAGTATATGTAATGCACTGGTTGTGTAATTGTGAGAGGTTATGAAGATCATTGAAATAAATAAATTGTTGTAGATAATTGTTGTTTATTGAAAATATTTGTATTTGATTATATGAGTGCAAAAATATTGTTGACTTGAGATTGTTATTAGGTTTATTTTATTTTAGTAAAATCAAATAATGATTTATGTTGCAATCCTTGTATTGCTATTGTTATGTGAATTTGTGAAGTTTTTGGCAAGAGGGAGATTTCCTCTTGCATCACTAACTCAACTTGTCCTAGTGCACTATTTATAGGACCTGATCATACCTACTTACCAACAAAAAAATCATGATAGTATTAGATTGTTCGAGAAGCAAGAATTGAGCCAGGATCCGATGTTGGTTGTAGATCACATGCAACCCCAATCAGCAAATGATCAAAGATCAAAATAGTAGAATGAAGAGAAAATATGAAATGAGAGAACAATAGAGACAAAGCAAGAAAATTTTGAGAATACTCTGATGACTCTCATTGAACAATCACCGAACTAATGGAGGTGAGAGGAGAGTACTCAATATATAGAAAAATAGGGGCATGTACATCCAAGAGGTGCACTAACTCCTACTACCCATAAAAGGTGGGAGATTTTACCTACTTGGGAAATTCCAAAAAATGTGGCATAACCTCCTCAAGTGAAGACAGGAGAGAGGTGGAACATAAAGCAAAAAGAGGGTGAGAAACCCAACTACCCCATAAACTACTCAGGTAAATATGAAATAGTGGTTATGAGAGGTGGCACAACAAGCCAAAAGAGAGTGTGTAACTCAACTACCCATGTGTGGGAGAGAGAAAAACATGTAGTTGTTGTATTTTTCCACATGTCCTCATATTACCATATGTAATAAACCTAAGAAATCTTAAATAATAATGTGTAGGAAAAAGAAATAACCACTAACATAAGAAAAATAAAAAACCTACACTAACACCCCCCCTTAATTGTAGCTTAGGTGCACGAAAATATGGCTCCCATAAAATGAGGCCATGTTAGGTACCCATGTACATAGAAATACCCCCCAAAAGTAGAATCCACCCATTAAGAGGAATATCCTCTCCCCCCAAAGAGGAATAGCCCCCCTAAATACAAAGAGTAGAATGAAGGACTAAGAAGCCCCTCCTAAAGTAGACACCTGTCGTACCCCTAGCAAAGATCGCAAATGAAGGAACTTGCTCTCTATGAAGGGTTTGGTGAAGATTTCCGCAATCTGCTCTGATGTAGAACAATACTTAAGATCAATGATGCCTTACTGAATCAACTTTCGAATGTAGTGCATATGAATCTCAATGTGTTTCATCCTCTGATGATGAACTGGATTCCTTGAGATATGTATTGCACTCTAGTTATCACAAAAGATGACTATAGGCTTTCTGAATGGAATACAAAACTCAGTGAGAATATTGTGAAACTAAATAGCCTCAATGGTGGCATTAACTACCCCTCAATACTCAGCCTCTGTAGATGAAAGAGCAATTGTAGACTACTTCTTGCTCAACCAACAAATTGGACTAAAACTAAGTGAGAAGAAATACCCAAAAGTAGACTTGCGATCCTACGAATCACCTGCCCAATATGAATCTATATGTCCCACCAAGTCAATATCCACACTTGATGCATAGTGAATCCCATAATTGTGAGTACACTGAATATATTGGAGGAATCGCTTAGCTACCTTCCAATGCAACTCATGTGGCTTCTACATGAATCTAGAGACCATGCCCATAAAATATGAAATGTTGGGTCTCGTATGAGTCAAGTAGATGAGACTCCCAACAAGCTATCGATGTAAAGTGCCATCAACCAAAGGTGAGGAACACCTAGCCTCAAGTTTGACCCTTAACAAAAATGGAGTCGGTGCAGGCTTACAATTATCCATCCAAAATTTTGGGAGCATATCAAGTGAATACTTGGGTTGTCTAAGGAAGATACCCGGCAATGACTGAGTGATCTCAATCCCCAAGAAATAATGCAAAAGATCCAAGTCTGACATAAAAAATCTACCATGTAGAGCAGTTTTCACCACCTTGATGGTGGATGAGTGACTCCCAATGATCAACAAGTCATCGATATATAGAACTAGAAATGTGAGAGTGTCATCCTGCTATAGAATGTAGAGTTTGGATTAATGACATCAAGTGAAACCAAATTTCAGAAGGAAGGAGTCCAATCTTGGCATACCAAGCTCGAGGAGCCTATTTGAGGCCATAGAGAGACTTCAAAGTTTGCACACAAGTGAAGGATCCTAGACAAACCCTTGTGGCTGCTCCATGTAGATTTTCTCCTGAAGGTCACCATGAAGAAATGCACTCTTCACATCCATATGATGAACTTCCCAACGATGTGCTACAACTATAGCAAGGACAAGTCAGATGGAATTCATCTTAGCAACTGGTGCAAAAGTCTTAGAGTAGTTAATCCCAAGAACCTAGGAGAATCCTTTTGCTACCAAGTGAGCCTTGTGCTTTTCAACCAACCCATATACTGCAAATTTTTCTAATAGATCCATTTGCATCGAACAAGTTTCCTTCCTTTAGGAAGAGGGACTGAATCTCATGTGTGTTTCCTTTCTAAGGAATTGAACTCTTCTTGCATTGCAGCATCCCACTCAGGAATACCCGAAGCTTCTGAAAAATACTATGGATCAGAAGCTGAAGCAACGAAGAGATGTGGAGCATGTTGAAATTGGGACCATGTTCTTCTTGTGTCTAATGGATCACCAACCCAATCATCTACTGACTCCAATGTATGACGAGCCCAAAGGGGTGCAAGGGATAGAGAGTTTGGAGGATAATCATTTCCCTCTAAATGATGACTAGGAGAAGAATGTGAATCCACATCATCTCTATCACCATATGAAGTGGAGGAAGAAGACTCCTCATCAATATTAGGAAGATTAAGATCCTCTGAAGAACTACCATCATGATGCATGGGCTCCAATCTGATGGTGGATGGAGAAGTGGTAAGAGAAGAACTAGAAGAGCTCTCATCAAAATGAACACTCCTCTCAATGAACAACTCATGAGTGGTGGGATGGAGAAGCCTATAACCTTTGACATCATTTGGATATTTGAGATATATGCAAGCCTTTCTCTGTCGATCCATAGTCTTATGTTTTTCGCTAAAATATGGGCCCATGCAAGAGAACCAAACACTTGAAAGTGCTTAATAGTGGGTTTCTGACCATTCCAAGCTTGAAAATGAGTTACCCCCTTCACATCTTTGTGAGGAACTCTACTATGGATGTAACACACATAGTTGATGGCCTCTGCTTAGTATTGAGGTGCCAAATATTTGGAGTGAATCATAGAATTAGCCATCTCTTTTAAGGACCTATTCTTGCATTCTACGATACCATTCTGCTAAGGACTGTATGGAACTGTGTGTTGCATGTTGATACCTTTTGAAGCACAAAACCATTCAAAATGATGATTAGCATATTCACCTCCATTATTTGTATGCAAAATCTTGATGAACTTCCTAGATTGTTTCTCTATAAAAGCTTTGAAATCTAGAAAATGATCAAAGACCTCAAAATTTTGTTTGAGAAAATATACCCAAGTGTATCTAGAAAATTCATCAATAAATGTCAAGAAATATCTAGCCCCGCTGAAAGATGGTTGTGGAAATGGTCCTGCCAAGTCACTGTGTACCAACTCCAACAGATCTGTAGCTCTCCATGCTTTTCCTTTATCATATTTCTCCTCAGGATGCTTACCAAGAACCAAGAATGCATCCCTGACAAAATCCATCAGAAAATTGAATAGAAGGCAACCCTAAAACCATGTCATGTTGACTGAGCTATTGTAAGTAATGATAGTTCAAGTGGCCAACCGGTTGATGCCACAAATAGCTATCCTCATTTACATGAGTGAGTAATACTATCAAAGGAGAGTCAGGAACAAAGTGAGAAAATTGATAGAGTCTAGACTAATGATCTACTTTTCCCATAAAAACTATAGACCCATTATGCATTTCACTAATTACCACTATATAGATGGAGTGAACTCAACTCACTTGCTAGAACCAATGTGAGTGATTTGATAAACATATAGGAGATTAGTTGATGAAGATCAAACACAAAGAATATCCTCAAATGTCCCTTCACCTACATCAACATACCCTTTCCCATGCACTTCAACATGAGTGTCATCACCCATAAGTATGGTAGGAATAGAACATGGCTCCAAAGAGGTAAAATTATTCTCTGATGAGGCCATGTGGTGCGAAACACCTGAGTCAATGATCGAAGAATCTAGTTGTGAAGTAACAACAACTACGGCCTTTCCCTTTCCTTTCCCCTTACTTTTTTCTGTGTCCTTAGAAGAACCTTCTGACAAACTCTATTTGATTGAATTTGGTACCTTGATATTATTCTTTTCTAGAGGATGTGAAAGGTTGTCAATTTGTTTCTTTAAACACTTATGTTCATCATGACCAGGCCTCTTACAGTAAGAACACTTGACCTTCTCCTTCTTAGGTTGATCACTTTTTGATGAAGAGGTCTTCTTATCTGCTTTTGAAGTAATATGTGTATGGTATTTTTTCTTCTCTCCTTGGTTCTTTTGTTTCTTATCTTGCTTGTTAGACCCTTTTTGTTCTTTTGTGCCTTGATTGACAGCTAAGGCATGTGACTTAGAGGGCTTAATTGTATCCATTAGAACCAATTTGTCCTGCTCCCTAGTGAGCTCTACAAAAAAATCATCTAGAGAAGGCATTTTGTAGGTTGAACCTAGGGCACATTTTGTAGCATAGAATGCATAAGCAAATACATAATAGTTAGGACCAAGCTTAGAAAGAATACTCAAGATCAGTTGCTTATCATCCTTCTTGATTCCACACTGTTCTAACTGCAATCTAATGGCCTTCAATTTTGTGAAGAAGTCCTGTATAGTGTCAAAAATGCTAGGATTTAACCCTATGAATTCATTCTCTATCTGATGCTCCCTTAACTCATCCTGCTTACCAAAGAGGCTTTCCAATTTAGTCCACACTTCATTTGTTGTAGTGGTAGATTCAACGTGAAAAAGAAGGTCAGGAGAGATTGACATGCATAGAGTACAAAAAGCTTCATCACATTTATTAAACCATTTAATGTTTTTTGCATCAGCTTGTGGTTCAATTTCAAGTCCCATTATTACACGATGATATCCATGTCTTTTCAAATATATTACCATATTAGATTTCTATTCAAAATAATTATATGGAGTTAAAATTGGATTTGTAGATGCATCCATGAGAGTAGAAAAGAAGATTGAAAAGAAGAAATAAAAGTGTGAAGAAAGAAGACACATGAGACACCCCCCCTTTCCACTAGCATACAAAATTACCCCCCCCAGATATTACAATGTTGGTACTTTATGATTAGTGTTTTTACAAGGATTTTCCAGATTACAAGAATTTTAAGGCTCTTAATAACCAAAATTACAATATTTGATACAAATTAATTTTCAAATAAAAATATAAAAAAATAACCTTGTAGCCATTTTTTTTACTCTTCAATATATTTCTAACACTTTTTTATATTTGAAAAATGGATTACAAAAGTGAAAGATATGACTTGTTGAAGATAAAAAAATGCAGCAGATTCAACCTACAATATCTGATTGAAAAAGGCAGAAATTTTTACTCAAACATTTGTGGATGGAAACCACTCATTTATAGCTTTGAAAGTAATTCTCATTAGAAAACCCTCAATCTAAGGAAAGCTATGCAATTTTGAAAAAAAAAGTTTCCCAAATCTTTCGTCAAGGAAAAATGACTCATGCCTTTCTAATTTGATTCTAAAAAATTCATCAACTTTTACAAAAATTCTAACACTAATCAAATGTTTTGATGCTAGAAATTTCAAAACTCATAAAGCATTTTTCTTGAAAACAAAGGAAGCTTTTGTGTGGGGATTTATGAAGCTTTCAAATTAGTAACAACTCCAGTAAAAAATTCAAGCTTTAACTTCTTGATTTTAATCGTGATTCCTCCAATTTAATTTTGCGGAAATAAAAAATTCAATTTTGACTTTCTTAAACATTTTGGACTCTCTGGAAATGCTGAAAAAGCCTCCAATATTACCAAAAAGCTGTAAATCACCCAGATCTTACATGAACAAATATATGTAAACCGGATTAAATATATGCTTATTTTTCCTTTAAATTGTTCTAGTTCTCTAGGTCATACGAGGATGTAGGAGAAGAGCATAATTGTTTTTTAAGAAAAAATATTAGCTTTCTATTAGTATCAAATCTCTCAAAAAAATTAGAAAAACAATGAGCTATACCATAAAACACGGCTCTGATACCATGTTAGATTCTTCAAAAAGCAAAAATTGAACCAGGATCTCTTGTTGGTTGTAGATAACATGCAACTCTAATCAACAAATGATCAAAGATCAAATTAACACAATGAAGAGAAAATATGAAATGAGAGAACAATAGAGACAAAGCAAGAGAATTTTGAGAATACTCTTGTGACTCTCACCGAACAATCACCGAACTAATGGAGGTGAGAGGAGAGTGCTCAATATATAGAAAAATAGGGGCATGTACATCCAAGAGGTGCACTAACTCCTACTACCCATAAAAGGTGGGAGGTTTTACCTACTTGGGAAATTCCAAAACATGTAGCATAACCTCCTCGAGTGAAGATAGGAGAGAGGTGGCACATAAAGCCAAAAGAGGGTGAGAAACCAAACTACCCCATGAACTACTCAGGTAAATACAAAATAGTGGTTATGAGAGGTGGAACAACAAGCCAAAAGAGAGTGTGTAACTCAACTACCCATGTGTGGGAGAGAGTGACATGTGTAGCTATTGTATTTTTCCATATTTCCTCATATTACCATATCTAATAAACCTAAGAAAGCTTAAATAATAATGTGTAGGAAATAGAAATACCCCATAAAATAAGGAAAATAAAAAATCTACACTAATAGATAGATAGTTTATAATGCCAAGGTTGAGTTATCTCTTGAAACAATACTTTCCAATCTCCCCAAGGTCTCAAGGTTACTAGGTCTTGGATTTACAAGAATTGACTAGTTTTAAATGAGATATTATATAATAAAAGGCTTGCTAGTGTTCTAAGTGCAACAAAATACATAGTTTGAGAATTTCAATTTAATCGAAAATCTAATCTAAATCTACCGTAACTAGTTGAAAAAGAAAATATAAAATAGAGAAAAGAAGATAAGGAGGAAGAGATAAAAAAAAGGGAAAGAGAAGAAGAAATAATCCTATATTCAACAAGCATAAAAATTTTCACAAGGTCCAAGGGTATGTACATGATGATGATGGGCCAAAAAATGGCGATATGATGGGTATGTGTAGGGTATTTGGCTGACGACATTTTCTTTACCAAAAATTGATTAAAGAAAAAGGGTTTTTAAAGGAGATTCTTAGCTTTCCACCAATATAGATTATGCTTTACTTTGAATTTCTAATAAATTATTA
>VDFB02205312.1:0-27243 GCA_007258455.2 Sequoia sempervirens | reverse complement strand
TTAATCTATTACACTGTTATTTGGGTGATGAATATTATAATTGTTAGATATGCTCTTGTCCCCAAATTTAACCCATACTAGATGCAACTGTGTCTATCATAGTTGAAGTTGAAAGTGATCTAAGTAAAATAAATCTTAAGTAGATACAATGAAATAATTATTAAATATTATTAAAGTAAAATAAAATAAATCATAAATAAATAAAAAATTCAAGAATGATATCTTTTAATATTTTTTGTAGATAGATGTAGATGCATTAAACACCTTTTCAATTATGATAAAATATAAATTGATAAAAGATTTATTGAAAATATATAAAATTTTAAAAATATACTATATTTTTCCTCATAACTCTTAAGAAAATAACTCTTTAAACAATATAAATAAAATAATTCAAACTTATTATTTTGTAAATAAATTTGTTTTAAAAACTTAAGGATTAAAATAACTTATAATGTAATATTATATTATCAATGAATTTAAAATTTTATATTATTTAAATAAATTGAATATTAATTTTAAAATAATATATATTTTATTCAAAGATTTTATTTATGTAAGAATTATTTTATAGTTTTATTTATTTATTATATATTTAAAATTTCTATTAGACTAATTATCTAATTAAATTTCATCCTATTGTCTATTAATTATGATTATAAATTTAGTCAATTTAAAAAAAAAAACTCATAATTATTACCAACATTGAATTTAATATAAAATAAAATAAATCAAACTTATAATGTATTACAAAGTAAACATAAAATGAGAAGCATATAAATTTTATTTAAAAATAAAATATAAGATTAAAATAACATTGAAGAATTTTTATATAAAGTCTCAAAAATGTTAGAAATTATCAAATTACCCACTCACCATGGATGTCAATTTGATTAAAAAAAGACATCGATGTTATATTAAATTTCATTTTTAACTTTAATATTTTGTTGATCTACTAATTTTATTTTTAGCGTAAACATTTTTATAAATATTAATAAGATTATTTTAGTTATTATTTTTAATTTATGACTTCAAGATTAAAATTTTGGATTTTTATTTATTTTCCATTTCATGTTATTGTGCCAATCATGATACAATTATAGTATACTATGAAGAGAGGCTTCATGTACAATATGTTTCATCTTCCTACTCTTCAACAACTTTAACAATCTTATAGTCAATAACAATTTTACACTTCGTCCCTGTTAAAAAGTGTTAATTAATGAAGTCGATTTATTTGTTGAATATTGCATTTATTGATCATAATCGACATACAATAGTTATTTTAGATAATTTTACATAAATATTAATTTTAATAATAAAGTTTTTTTTTGTAAGAAATTATGATAGATTAATGAGAATAATGGATCTATTAACATTAAAATTTAGATTCTTCTTATGGCTAGTGATATTTTTCACCATCAAGCCACTTTCCCTTTCACAATGAAAACTTTAAAATTTTATCAACAAGTGTATTTTAGGTCCAACACACCCTCTAAAGTATATTTAGGTTAGGATAACAACAATACAATATTAAAAAATTTAGACAATTCAATTTAGTTATATTAAATTATAGATAGAATATACTTATAATTATAATACATGACTTTTAGTTCACTTTTTTTTACTAATAATTAAAAATATAAAATATATACATGTTTTATCTAATTAAATAGTTAATTATTAAATATATCTAAGAAGAAAATTATATAATATTTTTTATCATGATCATTAAGCTTATGGGTTGAATTGCTAATTACTGAAATTTATCTTCTTAAAAGAAATACAAAATATTTTGGATTAACATTCATGATGGACCATTCTATAGATAGTGTGACATATCATAACTACATCTCATTGAATTATCTACCTGCCTATGTACTAATTCGCTAAATTTAGTTCAATTTTTATTGGTTCATTCTTCTTCATCTATTTTCCATGAACAATCTTTTTAAAATACACCTCTTTTTTTTTTCTTTTCTAAAGGAAACTTCAGCTTTTAACTTGTGAAATATATTTTTATTTTTTTTAATTTGTTCTATTTTTTAAAAATCAATAAAATTTTATTTAAAATTTAATTTTTTGTATTTTATTTTTATAAGTTTAATTTTTTTAAGATTCATTTAATGAATTTCAATAGTGCATAAGAATTAGTTTATTGTATAATCTAGTCTAATATGAGTAGTACTATCAAAACTAGATTAGGAATGGTCTTAATATAATCATATAACATAAAATACTATTACAATAGAATTTAAGGTTAGTGTGTACATCAAATATGACCAATATCTTAGGATCATGTAGTTGTGACAGCCAAACTTCATTATAAAGAATTGGATAGTGGATTCTCCATGTTTAAGAATTGGATTGCAATATTACAATTTGGTAGTAAAAGAGGATTAAATTTTTGTTTCCTCATTTTCCAAAGAGAGATTTTTCTACATATTTTTACTTTAATGTGATGAAAATCAATAATTTCTACATATTTTTACTTTCAATGTGATGAAAATCAATAAAATTATACATTAAAAAAAAATTATTTATAAACTCAATTAGTTACAAAATAATATTAACCAAATTCCATTATGGTTGTTTTCATATATGAATATCAATTTTTTCTCTTATAACAATTTATTTATGAGAGTATAGTGTATATGAAAGGAATAATTTAACTTTGATAAAAATATTAATGATAATCTTCTATTATAATTATTTTTTTATTTTTTTATTTTTTTTACAGGAATCAATCGCTCGGGATAATCTTCTATTATATTATCATGCAAATGGAAAATTAATTTATACATGATAAAATAAAATTGATATGATGTAAAAAAAATATTTTATTGATTTTACTACAATCATTTTAAGATTTTACTACAATAATTTTATTTTCATGATGAATATATTTAACTTGAATTATAATTTAAAATAAAAATTAACAAAATAATTGAAATCTTGAAAATAAACATTTTAAAAAATAACACAAATTCAAGTAAAAAATAAAAAATTATTAGATATTTTGTAGTAAAAATATATTAAAATTGAAGTTTAAAATAAATTAATAAATAAACCAACTTAAATCGGACGAGGATTTTTGTAAGCATGGGTCAATGAGTTTGACTCTAAAAACTACATGATTGAATCTTGGTAGCAATATCATAATTTGACATGCTTCGAAAATACCTCCTACTTATCAATTGATGAGCTAAAGGTGCTCTATAATGAATGGTTCATAAGGCACAACACTTGCTGAAGATTTCGCAAATGAGATTGTAAGCTTAGTGGGCTTAACCTTGGGGAAAAACTCTTTGGTTAAGTGCGCTTGAGCTGGAACAGTATTGGGATGGGTGACCTCCCAGGAAGGCCCAATGCTTCACCTCTATGAGCATCACCTAGATGCAATGAGTGCTAAGTGGATCATTCATTATCATGAGAGATTGGTTCTTGTGAATCACTACTCATGAAACATGGGTCAATGAGTTTGACTCGTAAAAACTACATGATTGAATCCTGATAGCAATATCATAATTTGACATGCTGTGAAAAATACCTCCTTCTCAAAGATTTTTGTTTTAGGAACTTTAAACTTTATTTTTTCAGAAACGCGAAAAAAACCAACCGTACTTCAAATTATGGAAAACGGAATATTTGGCAAAAACGTGTCCTCTCGTCCGGCACAAAAAGACTTCACCTAGTCAATATACGTTTAGAAGACTTAACTTCGGTGGTCAAGACTAATTAGAATGAGCGCATGAATCGCTAAAGAACGGAGTGGTGTCGGTGCGCTGTCAAATCTTTTCTTTATTTGATTCCCCGTAGTGCCCGGTTGAAGGCGATGCCTGTAGAAATATTTTTAATTTCCCATAGTTCTCCGTTGAATGCGATGCCTTGTAGAAATATTTTTAATTTTTTTTGTTTGAGTTCGTGACTTAGGTCATGGAAATTATTTTATTATTGTAAAAATGTAATTTAACAAGATTGGGAAGGCCGCGGTTATGATCGTGTTTCCCTCTTACGCTTCCTGCAGATCATGCTTTTGGTGACGGGAGGTCTTTTCGGCGCATTTTTTATTCATTTCCTCCTTTTTCTTTTGTGGGTCCAGTTACCTTCTTTTTGGCCATGGTAAGGAAAGTGTCATGCATGGTTGTAGATGGGGGGTCTAGGGGACCCCCTTAACCTTTCTTTTAAAGTCATTGTTAATGAGAACAAGTCCATGTTTTCTTCGCATGAAAAAGTTGTCTTGAGAAGAGCTGTTGGTTATCAATTTGGAGGCTATTGTACATGATATCCTCCATTTCTCTAAGAGTATACTTTAATGTGCAAGTTTATAGGCATTCGTATTTGTTTTCTATTTCTAGAAAATTTGGCTCAAAGGGACTAGAATTTAGGAGGAGATATGAAAATAATTTTAGCTGTGAATGGATATATTTTTGTGATTTTTATTACAATGAAGAATCAAAACATGATCTTGGAGGGAGGATCTTATTTTCATAACAAGAAAAGTTTATTTATTAAACATTCGTATGAAGGGTTTGATTCAATCGAGGAGCTTCTAAGATATTTATTATTTAAAATTTTCATAAGACAAAAAGATTTCATAGATCCACATCTTTTGGCACCTCTTTTGGTTCTGCACCAAAGCTCAACAATTGTGGAATTGGATCCATAACTTCTTTCAGCCATTTCGGTCGGAGCCTTTCTCCTGGCATATGGTTTTGTTGGGAGACTCTCCTTGGCTCCCCGTTAAGTATATTCAGATTTGGCACACTTTTAGTGTGGAAATCCTCTTCAATATTTGGAAAGCTAGAAACTCCTACATTTTTTTCATAGCGAGATTGATAAATATGTTTCTCTTTATTCTAAAGACATTATCTGCTCTAATATTTTTTTGCAGATTCAAGTGCAAACCGACAAAGTTGCACTTGAAGTTGCTCACCTCAGGAGTTGTTGGACCATTGGGGGAATGCCCCCTACACCATGGCTCGTGTGCCTCCCTCTCCCACCTCCTCTCGAAGTCGATCGCCTTCATGGGGCCGACAAAGAAGTGGTTTTGGAAGGGATTCTCAGGCTCACCCCTACTCTCAAGCTCCTCCTTGTCGTGGCTCATGTCTTCACAGGCAATCGCCTTCTCCTCCTCCTCAAGCTAACCTAGGGTGGCCTTTTGGAGGAGCATTGGGGGATGGCGATGGTGCTTCTACGTGGCCTTCTTAGTGATGCTCCTAGAGGCAATTTTGGTTGGCTTGTTGATACTACTAAATGGATTTTGTATTTAGATCTAGCGATTTCTCTGCACCGTGAACATAAAGACAAAGATGATGATGGTTGGGATCCTCCCGACGTCACTACGAACCCCACTGTTGTATGGAGCAAGCCAGATGACAAGGAATTGTCACCCTCTGTTGGCACTACTATAGTCGCTTAGAATTTTTTTATTGTTATTGTAATGTTTTATGCTTTTTGGGTGTGGTCCAAGACATTATGACTTTCTAGGATCTACCCATGTGACTCTCAGGGTGTGTCTTCTAACCACCCACCATTTTTTTGTGAATATATGTATATTTTTATCTTTTAATAATATAGATATAGATGCCTATTCATCAATATATATATAATTTTAACAATTCTTATTGTAAACATCAAAGTGTTTAAAAGTAATATAGAGAGTTTGTTTAATTATGCAACTAAAAATTATATTTTTTTCTCTTTTTACCCTTTCTTTACATTTAAATGTATAATCATGAGATATTCAATTGTACAATCAAATACATAGAAAATAACAAAAAGTATATTTATATATATTAAATATATTATGTGAAAATTTAATTGATTACATAATTCACTAGCATTTATAAAAGGTCTTCACCTTTTAACTTCTATAATTGCCAAACATATTTAGAAGAAAAAAACATAGAGAGAAACAAACATATCTCATGGATACTTTAATTGGAGCACATAAATTACTTTCTAATTGTACTCAATTTATAGACAATATGCATAATGAATTTATACCTCATGCGCATAATAATTAGTTGAAAAGTGTATTATGAATGATAAGATGAGTGATGATAAATAGTAGTAGGTAGCTATGTTGGTAATGATCTCTACCAAATAATCAACAATTAATTTAGTCAAACATCCCCTGTAAATTAATTGTACTAGAATTGTTTTCAAATATCCCGCATAATCTAGAAAATATGGGTCCACGTAAAAAGCCTCGTGAGGTACCCATCTATGATCATGTATTCACTAATATAATAGTAACCATGATGAGATAATGGAAATTTATCATGTTTTATGTTAATAAATTGGTATTTGTGGATAAATTATACAACTAATTAGTTCTAAAGCTATTAGAAGTAGAATATAAGATGTGTTTGCTTGCCTATTTCTCCTTCATGGTTGCATGTGTAGATAATTTTATAGACGTTGTTTTCCATATATATTCTTATATGTATGATGAATGAAGGACCTAAATGCAACCACATGTGTAGAGCTACAAAGACAGTAATAGTTTTAGGAAATAGTACTATGCATTTTGTGATTGGCTCTAGAATAAACAAAGCTAGTTCTAGAGGAGTAGATAAAGGAAACATCACTTATCCCTTGGCTTGTGGCAATCAAATTTGAGGAGTCTTAAGTCAATTTTCATGTATTTCTAAATCACACATGCAAATACTCAATAAAATTTGATCCATTGAGCTAATAATGTTCATGTTACATGTATTATCAACCTTTTAATCTAGGAATAATTGAGACTCTAAGACTTCCAATCGACCTAGAGTCTTCCAATTAAAGCATGTCAAGTGTTCCTTGAGGTTGCCAAGAATTCTTTAGTACAGAACAAGAACTCATCTCTAGCAAAAGAATATGCAAATTTTTAGTTGGATCTATCAACCAAGATGAGAAGGATCTTCCTTCTTAAAAGGGAGAAAGTTGTAAGAAATATCTATCTAGGAGAATCACAGACAAGTTTCTCTCAATTTAGACACAATTTAACACTTTGTTTTCTTGTTGTAATAAGAGGTTAGATGTAATACCACACTTTGTTAATGAAGAAATAATAGACTTGATAGTTCTTTTTGAGCAATAAGTTGATCTATCTAAGGAGGTTTCGAGCCCACTCATCTGAAGGAAATATCCCCCAATATCTTCTTATTTATTATATTTCATATTATTATAAGTTGATCCATTTTCTTTTTTCTTTTTTAAAGAAAACCCTCAAGTGGTAAGATTATAAAAAAATAATTTAAGTATCTTCCCTTCAACATCATCTTCTATTTTTCATTTCAAGTAGTATAAGTGGATATGTAATAGTTTCATTTTTATAATTTTTATTCTATCATAAATAATATAAGAAATTTTATATAAACCAAAAACATGTGTGTGCTTACATTTAGAACTATCCTAGATCAATATGTATTTCCAATCATAGACTAGTATCTATTTCCAATTCAAAATATGTGAAGACCTTAGGAAACATAATATATTTTTATTAGTAACAAAAATCCTATCATAAATAGCCTTAGAAACTGTGCAAATTGATAGTAAATAAATGATGAGCATTTGGAAACACTATAATGACCTCATCATTTTTGTAACCATTGTCGAGGAAGGAAAATTATAGTTTTCAAGTGTTTATATCAATATGAATATTTATTATAGTAGGATCCTTTGTAGTTCATGAGTAGACCTAGGGATAACTTGGGTCATCTTATTTCTAACCCACCATCCAAAGTAACTAAAGAAAGATACGAAGGAATTGATAGGTAAGAAGTAGAAAGGAAACCTCTGCTAGAGACACCCAATAGCCCATTACATTAATTAAATGAGGAAATCTAAGGTATCATTGCACGTAGAGGCATAAATATAGGGGAAGACCAAGAAGGAAGCAATAATCAAACCTTCTCCTACCCTATTCTTCTAGTACCAAAATGAAATGATCCACCTATGAAAAATGTTTCTCCTTCCATCTTTCCTAGATTTAGGTGTAAACCTTCTAAAGATATTGACCATTTTTTATTCATTTATTCAAGGTCATATATTAGACTCGATTAATATGGGAGTGATAATAAAAAAATAATGTTTGTCCCATCCACTTTGAAGGAATCAACCTTGCATTAGTTTATGGGTTTGGTAGCCAACTCCATTCATAGCTACCTGATAAAATTTAAACTATATAATTCCTTAATAATTATTAGAACTATTACTAAGTTATGTATAATAAGGATGAACTCTTTGAAATTAAACAAATGGGTGGGTGCATGAAGTTGGGTTACACTTTTGTGTCCAACTCCAAAAAAAAATTGAAAATGACATAACGCGAGCGTGTTATGTCATTTTAAAAGCAAAAAAAAAAGTGAAAGCTATTCATTTTCTCGTTTGTTTTTCTGCTTTGCCTGCGGCCAAAAACCCTCATTTTTGCGCTCACGTTCTAGGAGGAGGCATTCTACAAAATTCATCAACAATAGTTGCTTTTCCTTTGCAAATATGGCACCACGATGACGAAGAGGTGTAGGAGGTAAGTATTGTTTGCTATTTGTTTTGAATTTCTTAGTTTCAAGTTGATTTTGTTTGTTTTAGGTTAGATTTGATTGTTTTTTTTTTCAATTTGTAGGAGATGCAAATGATCCTGCAAATCCTCAAAATACTCAACAAGAAGAACAGGAAAATCCTCCTCAGCAAAATTAACCTCCCCCACCAATTATTCAACACCCTCCTAGCACTCAACAAAATTTGAGTGAAATTGACAACAACAAAAAACAAATTGAGGATCTTATCAGTAGGTTGAGTGATCCAAATGCTTGAATTGTAGAAAGAATGAAACTAGCAAATTCAATTAAAGAGATGTTAAAAAATGTAGATTCAATAACCCAACAAATAACAAGATGGCAAGATAGGAGGCAGGTAGCTAGGGCATATTATGCAAATAAACTATCATATAAACACTTGTAAAAGATTTAAAAAATACTAAAGGTGATTTGTGCTCTTTATTCACTGACCCTAGAACAAATCAAAATCTTATCCTCAATGCGAAGAGGTTTCATATTCATTGGTGCCACCACCAAGAGATTATGAACCGCTTTTATGATAGGCGGTACTTGGTCTTTGATTACCCACCGTGCAACAATTGTGAAGTCCCCCAATATTTTCTTAGAAAACTATACAATGAGTTCGTATTGAACCAAATCCCAAATTATTTTGATATGAGGGAGTTCTAGGGGAGAGGTGGGGGGTTAGCTCAGGATAGGCCCGGTGCACAGCTAGATCCTATGCGGCAAGGGAGACGAGCTCTCACTAGGCCGCCTCGTGAGCACATTGTTATGTCTACCATTGTGAAGGAAAGTGTCGATGTAGAGACATTGTAGGCGATCAACACTTGACCCGGAGTGTCATCCATCATACTAGCCCTATTGTACAATTCCATCAAGGGGAGTCTTCGAGTGGTGGCCTTCGAACCCATGTGTGTCAATCTTGTGGGGCGACTTGTTCATAAGACCCCACCAACACTCAAGAGGCTGCTACACAGGATATGTATGCTGCTACGCAAGATCTGTATGCTGCTACATAGGATCCGTATGTTGCTACCGAGATGGAGAGGACGACTAAAATTTTGCATCATGCATATGCCATTGATAGTCAGGTAAAAGTCAGCATGTTCATTGAATTTAATTTGTTAAATTTTAATTCTGAAATGCAAGATTAACTAATTTAGTTTTATTATTTTAATAAAATTGTAAGGTCATAGTGTTGAGACTGGATACACTGGTCCTCCACCTACTTATTTCTATAGTACACCTATCAGTGGGGTATGTAACTAGTAAACAATTATAAATTTATTACATGTTAATAGCATTGTTTTACGAATGGTATTTTAATACATGTGATTTTGGATGTTGAATAGGCTAATATTGGTGATTTCAAGCAAACACCTCCTTGTGCCAATGGATTTACTCAAACGTACATGAAGGTAATAGAATAAAGAGAACTTAACTAATGAATTCTACTTAATAGATTTGTGTAGTTTATATTCATATTGTTGGTTATGTTGCATTAGACATCATTCAAACTCAAAGCATTACTTCAAATTCCATAACTAATAACTAGATGTTGATAGATGACAAAATTTCAACTATACAATATAGTTGTTTAGAAAGTCAACATAAGTAGCACGATACAATTACTTCACATGGAGGCATGTGCTTGCAAAGGTGCACCAACAACACAAACTATGGATGATTGGAAAAAATCTATGAAACCATAATAGTAAGCAATAGCATAGACAAGGCAGTTAGTGATGCAGAGAATCATATCAAAACACTCAATCATCAGGGTACATCTAATGAAGAGCATCCAACAAACACCATCAACATCATTTCTTCAAGGGATTTCAATCCCAAATAGAAACAGGAGAAGATCAAATATAATTTCATTAGAAATCTACTTTTCATTCAACCAAAATCCACTCAAATTCTCTTAGCCATTCCATAGGCCATCATTCATCATTCCACTAATCAGTATTCCAATTGAATCATTTAAAGTAAAAACCATATTAAAGAAAAATTTGACTTAATCAATTAGATTCACATAATTCTCAACCACCATAAAAACAACATAAACTTGATTATTGACACTTGAACAATTCATCCTTTCATTTATTCACCAAGGCAACAAATCAACTAAACCATACCTCACCATTATCAATCCATTATCAAGCACTGTACTCACCATATTTTGACTATAGTAGTCAATTTACAGGTTACAAACTCCTGCTACAACAAAATCTTGATTATCATCTTGTGGTTAATCACCAATTTGCTCAAAAGGCTTCATAATACTCACCCATCCAACCATCAAAGTCACAAAACCTATCTTATACACCTTAACCAAATTTAGTAACATCAATCATATTATTAGTTTGATAGTAACCAAGCACTCAATATCATGCTTTCCACTATTTAAACAAACATCTTTGTTTTGATCAAACAATATCATATTCCTCTAGTAGGTCTATCAACCATTGAATCGGGTAGTTACATTCCTATCTCAAAGCTTATTAAAAAAATCAATGCACATTTAGAAACACTTTCCAGCACATCACAACATATCAAAGTTCTTAGACATTTAACATAAAGAAAATCATCAGATTTTAGACTGTCCTCTGAAGAAAGGCTAGTAGATTAGGCCTATTTTTCAAAGGAGACCCCTTCAAAACCATTCCAAATCACTCAAAACCTCAAAACAGTCTTCAATCATGTCTTATACCTCAATATTTCACCATTTATAGGGATTGAAAACCATGAAAATGTTCTGATTCAATAAACCCTTGTTTATAGGGTGTAAAAGCACAAATCAAGGAGGGTTTTGTGAAAAATACTCTTGCAAACCTCTATTTCTCTGGCCACCACTTGGAACATGATTTTTTATGTCTTCCAAGACCTTCTACATCATTTCCAAGCCTCTACAATCTTTATTTATTCATGACCTATGACTATAGCATCAGTTTGTGTAGGAAATTCCTCTATTTTCTAGTGTAGCAGTAACTCCACCATGGTATTCTTGCTTTTCCCTGCACTTACAATCATCAAAACATGCAAAAAATCCTAACATTAACCTACTCCACCAATTTACTTGACCTAAATTGGTGGAGTAGTGAAGAAAAACCCTATTGGACTCTCAAACTTGCTTCTAAAAGGACTTTGTCGGGCACTAAAAACTGCCTCTTATTCTTTTGTTTCCTAAAACTAACCAAGTCCAACTCTTGAAATTGGAAACTAACTCCTCTTTACATTTATTCACACTATGATTTAACTTTGGGTGTTCCTAAATTACCAACACAAGAAAGCAAAACAATGGAGTAATGCTACAAACTCAGAAATAGGGAATTTTTATTTCAAAATCTAATTACAAGAACAAAAACTTCTTCTTTTTCTCGCCTTTACATGCCTTTTAAAGATATTTCCTTTTCCATAACTGTCTTTCCATCAATTGAAACTACCCCTTTTAACCCTTAATATGCCTGATTTCCTTGTTTTTGTCAATGTAACAACTTTTAACAATATTACATTATTGCATTGTTTGCATTTCCCCACTCTGACCACCTAGAACTTACCCATAACCTTAAATACATTCAAATAAGACCTCATATGACCTTGAACATGCTTTACATCATTTTTCCATGACCTTTTGTGATTGAATCAATACAAATTTGAACACTCATCCCTTTTGCAAAATTGAAAAGTATTTGATGACCTAGGTGCTCATGCACCAACATCTGGCCCAATTGAATCGGGAGAAGATCAAATTGAATAAGAAACTAAAATTTCTTTCTCTTTTCATCAAAAATCACATTGTTTCATTTGCAAACCACAAGGAAACAACAAGCCAACTCATTTTAATACTTCTTCTTATCATCCACAAGCTTCAAACATCTTATTTATCAGCAAAAATGACTGATTCGTGCACAAGAAACCTAATTAGAGTCACTAAACAATCCACTTTGTCATCATTCACCAAGGCACCCTTCCACTCAATTTTCTTTACCTAGGAAAAATAACCAAAAACCAATCTTTCATGTTACAACCTATATCCATCAGATCCTAACACACCTTTGTCATCAGGGTATGTGCAGGATCATGATGGGCCAAAAAGTGGCAATATGATGGGTATGCGGTTGATGACTTTTTTTTTACTCAAAATTGATGAAACGAAAAGGATTTTTAAAGGAGATTCTTAGCTTTCTACTAATATAAATTATGCCTTACTTTTAATTTAATAAGTAATTATTATTCATTTTCTATTCAAATTACAACTAAAGTCATAATTGATAGGCTAATTGAAAAACATCTATAGCTTTCAAATGATATCACATTTTTTGAATCCAAAAAATGCATCACATTCTATGCTTCACATACTATAGGATTAAAAAAAAAAATTGAATTTCATAAATTTTTGACCAAGTTAAGGTGGTCAGACATACGAGTTTTTTATATTTTTTCAAAGTTGTGATAAAAAAATCATAATTAATTATTTACTTGGAAAAAATTACAAAAAAAATATGCATCACATCGGGACATGAGTCCTCTACTTATATCTAAAATCTTATAAAAAAAAAATATTATCATTTTATTGTGGTTAGGTGGTTAGATAGACACCTACTTGTTATTTTTCCTGAAATTTAAGTACTACTCCATTGAAATTTCAAATTTTCACCAAATAGATTTTTTTTTAAAAACCTAGTATTTTAGAAACTACATTCAATTTTCTACAGATTCTATTCTTACATATTTTATAAATAATATAAATAAATTATTCAAATTTTTACGTCAAGTTTCCTAACTCTGATTTTTTTGATTTTTTTGCCACTTGAGGACCTTTTTTTCCATGATGACCCTGCACATACCCATCATCAATTTATCTGAATTCAAAGCAAAAACCTAATAAAGAGCTCTAAATCTTTTAATTCCTTAAACAACTCACCAAATTTTCACTTTTACCAACTAGTTCCTCAAGACCAAGATACTACAATCAACCATTTACACCTCAATCATTTCATCTGACTTCCAAGACATTAATCACATCATGTTTATTGACTAAGCTTATTCTATGCACAAATCAATCCCTACAAAGGAGGGTTTATTTCATAAGGTAAGTTTACCAACCTTAAATACTCTTGCCACCACCACAAACACCATGGAAATAGCTTGCATAATCTCTAGAAATGATGCAAAGTGGTAAGGAAGGAAAACTCACGATCACAAATGGAAAAGTCACTCCACTGAATGCCTCTCTCAAATACTCTTATGAGGAGTCCTAAACTCCACTATTCTTTAAGAGATCAACCCCACACACCTAGGGTTCACAAATCAGACCACTCACAAAGCTTGAAAACATTTGGATCATGTCTCATTAAGTCAAAACAAGGTTTAACAACCCTCTAGCATTTAGGTTTCAACAAACACCCATCACTATGGTGACTTAGACCTCACTCTCTCTTAAGGCTTGCAGCCCTTGCCCGATAGGACAGTCAGAATAAAAAACACAAGGAAGACTGTTAAGATGCCAAACCTATGGATTCAAAACCCTAATATGGACCCCTACAAGGTTCCAAAACCCTTCCTCTTGACTGTCAAAACATCACTCACAATGGCCCTTTCTACCACTACTCCAAAAGGCCTAATTCATAGACCTAGACCTAGGTATTGGCTATCTAGGCTCTCCCCTTCACCCCAAAGCCAAAATTTAGATTCCTATAGGTTCTCCACACCTGTTTCCACCATTCCTAGGTGCCTCTTAAACAAATTCTTCAAAATCAAGCAAAAACTCAGTTTTTATGCTGGTGAATTATGCTTGCCACATAGAGATGTCAAGCAAAAATTCATGCACAACTTCCAAAAATGAGCCTGTCATTCTCTAAAAAATTGAGGACATGATATTACAACCTTATATCTTCCATCCCTTTGAGATTTAGCAATTTCACAACGTGGGAATGGAAGAAATATACATTTTTCACCCAAAACCCTGATTTTAAGGGTTTTCAGACCACCCGATAGAGAAATTGGAATATCTCCCTTGATACTCAATGAAATCTCACCACTACAATGCCAAAGGAAATCTTATTCAATTACCTATCCAACCATTATGGGATTGGATCATGAAAGTGAACATACAGTTTGTACCAAGTATAGGATCAACAAATTCTTCAGAAAAACCTAGGAAAAACAACAAAAGTTTCTTATTGAAACTTCTTCAAAACATCAACATCAACCTTGCCTCGACCAAGAGAGGCATATTTTAATTCTTACAAACTCCCTCCAACTTCTTGCAACTAACGTTGAAAAAAAACTAATCTCATGCTTGGACTTCTAATTTCCTAGTTAAGGCAATGTGAGCAACTTCTACCAACTCGACCACAAAGAGCCTTCCAAAATGTGTCAAAGGAATTTAAAACCTTGTCAAAAAGTAAGGTGACTCCCCTCAGGTGTCTAGATATAGCAAGGCATCCTTTTTCCTTATTTTTCCAAGATGTACTAGACTTACAAAGGAGGATGGAGACCTTGTTGTACAAAGAAGTTAGTCACCAAGACCAAAAACTCAACCAAAAACCTAGAAGACCTACTAAAAAGAATTGAAATGGTCCATAAGACCTTATTCCATCCATAAACCAAGAAAAAAAACATGACAAATTATTCTAGGTCCATTAGACCCATGGGTGCTCCTGCACCATACTCTCAAGCAAGAAAAAGATCTCAAGTCCTCTTTGAGATCTAGTCTTCTACAGTAGTTCCATGTTGTTTAATATCATTTTATGACATCCATGTTGCATCCTCTTCGGGTAGACCTTGCCATTTGACTGGGTATTCCTTGTAAACATTCCTTCTAGTCTTCTTTGTCTCCTTGGTGTCTAGGATGCATTCAAGAGTCATAGGTTGGCTGGGGGTAGTTCCTTCAGCATTCACAAAAGCTTTGAAAGGATACAAGTCAGAAATGTTGAAGATAGGAGAGATTGCCACCCCAGGAGGTAGCTCTATTTCATAAGCATTTTGGAAAAACTTGTGGACCACCTTGCAAGGTCCTATCTTCTTCATCATGAGTTTGGTATAATTTCCTTTTGGAAGTCTCTCCTTCTTCAAGTGTTCCATCACCAAGTCTCCAACCTTGAATTGGAAATTCCTCTTCTCTAAATCTACCTTTTCCTTATACTTCTCAACATTCTTTTGAAGGGTTTCCTTCACTTGCTAATGAATATCCCTAATTGTAACAAAAAAGTCCTCACCTTGAGCACTTCTATCAGCAACTCCTTGTAGATCTCTTAGTTTATAGACCCCTCTAGGGTGCATGCCATAGACTACTTCAAAAGGGCTTCTACCAATGCTCCTATTCATGGAGTCATTATATCCAAATTCAGCCTAAGGTAAAATCATATCCCAAGCTTGTCCATGCTCCTTGGTAAGGCATCTTAAGAGGTTTCCCAATGATCTATTCACCACTTTAGTTTGTCCATCTATTTGTGGATGGTATGCTGAACTAAAGGAAAAATTATTTCCTTGAGTTTCTTCCAGAAGGTCCTCCAAATGTGACCAATGAATTTAGAATCCCTATCAGAGACAATGCTTAAAGGAAATCCATGTATCCTAACAACCTCCTTAAAGAAGAGACCTACTATATGAGATTCATCATTGGTGCATTTGCAAGGAAGAAAATGTTCCATTTTACTAAATCTATCAACTACCACAAAGATACTATCAAAACCTCTTTGGTTCTAGGCAACCCCAAGGCAAAGTCCATACTTACAAACTCCCAAGGCCTATTGGGAATGGGCAGTGGGTGATAGAGTCCTACATTTGATGAAGTTCCCTTTTCCCTTTGACATATTGTGCAGCCTTCCACATATCTTCTCACATCCACCTACAACTTTGGCCAATAGTAAAATCTCCTAACTTGTTCCAAGGTCTTGTCAAGACCAAAGTGACCTCCAAGACTCCCATTGTGTTTCTCCTTTATGATATTCTCCCTCATTGAGCATTTAGGCACACACAATTGGCTTCCTTTGAAGAGAAAACCATTCTGCAATAAAAATTCATAGAATTCACCATGAAAAGAATTCAAATGTTGCTCACAAACATTGTATACCTCCTTGAAATCTGAATCTTCATGATACATATCCTTCAATGCTTCAACCCCCATGCTTTGGAGTTGGATCTCTTGCACTACAAGCGCCCTTCTACTGAGAGCATCTGCCACCTTATTTTCTTGGCCCTTATGATTTATTGTGAAAGTATAGGCTTGCAAAGACTCTACCCACTTCATGTGCCTATGACTGAGTTTGTCCTCTACATTCAAAAAACTCAAGGCATGATTATCAGTATAAACAAAAAATTATTTAGGTAACAAGTAGTGCCTCCAATTTTTGAGGGCTTGGACCATAGCATACAATTCCAAATCATAGGAATAATACTTCCTATTTGCTTCATTCAGCCTCTCACTAAAAAATGCAACCGGTCCGCCTTCTTGGCTCAAAATAGCCCCTATTGCTTGATTGCTAGCATCACACTCAATGGTAAAAAATTTATCAAAATTAGGGAGCACAAGTATAGGTTGTTTTGCTACTCTTATTTTTAGATATTCAAACCCTTTATTAGCCTCATTGGTCCAAGAAAACTTACCTTTGTTACCTCCTTTGATGGTGTCCAAGATTGGTGCACAAATTTGGCTAAAGTTCTTGATAAACTTTCTATAAAATATTGCAATTCCATGGAAGCTTCTCAAATCTCCCATGGATTTTGGTGTTGGCCAAGTAAGAATAACATCCACCTTTGAAGGATCCATCTTCAAACTTCCCTTGGAGATGCAAAAACCAAGGTAGACTAGTTCTTCCTTCATGAATTCACACTTTTCCATGTTGATCAACAACTTCTCCTCTTGTAACCTCCTTAGTACCATGTCAAGGTGCTTCAAATGTTCTTCTTTAGACCTACTAAACACAAGGATTTCATCTAAATAAATACAACAAACTTTCCAATGAAAGATCTCAATACCTCATTCATAAGGCACATAAATGTACTAGGGGCATTTGATAACCCAAAGGGCATCACCAACCACTCATAGATCCCTTCATTAGTATTAAAAGATGTCTTCCATTCATCCCCCTCTCTGATCCTTATCTGATGGTACCCGCTCTTTAGATCAATCTTAGAAAAGTAAGATGCTCCTGATAGATAATCCATGAGGTCCTCCATTCTTGGCATCAGGAACCTATATCTGATTGTGATCCTATTAATGCCTCTTGAATTAGTGAAAAGCCTCCAATTCCCATCCTTGCTTTGTGCTAGGAAAGTAGGAACACACATGGGCTCAAACTCTTCCTCACTAGCCCTTTATCCATCAACTCTTGCACTTGTCTTGCAATCTACTCATTTTAAGCAAGTGTAATCTTGTATGCAGCCTTATTGGGAAATGTAGCCCCTAGAATCATATCAATATGGTGGCTTATATCCCTAATGGGAGGTAGGGAACTAGGTAATTCATTCACCATTATGTCCTTGTACCTTTCCAACAACTCTTGGACTTCCTTTGGTGCATCTTCCTTCTTCTTTGTGGGCAGATCTGCTTCAATTTTTCACTTCATAATCAGGAAGAATCCTCTTCCTCCTCCTTCCTTCAAGGTCTTCATGAAATCCTTCTCACCCACCAACAAAACACTAGGCCCTTCATGCTTTGCCTTGTCTTCTTCTAGGAGAGGTGAAAGGTTGTAAGTCTTCCCATCCTTCACAATGGAGTATGTGTTCTTCTCCCCATCATGCTTGGTCTTCCTATCAAACTGCCAAGGCCTACCAAAAATATATAGTTTAATACTTGTACTCAAAATTTTGTTCATTAGATCTCATACATTATAAGTCATGATGTGGATCACTATTGCAACTTTTTTGTGATTGAATAATTTGTTGTTTTATTTTCAGATGTTGGTTGTGGAAACACCTCCAAATGTTAGAAGGGAAATGGATATCGGTGTTTCATCCACTATACAATCCTCGATGGCTCTAATAGAGGAGGTATGAGGAAAATTACTAAATTTCAATTTACATTCATTGTTATAGATGTTAGTTCTAGTGAAAAATAAAACCATTATTGATTCGTAGTTTAATTCTTATTTGGATGGTTTATACAGGGCTTGAGCATGCCTTAGCATTGACATGCAAATATTTTTATCATGGAGAGTAATCATGAGATGGCCGTAAGTGATTATTTTGTTAAATATATCATTTTTTATAATGTAATTTCTATATATTAGTGTCTTTACTTCTTATTGTAACAGTTAAAACTTCACTAGGAGCTAAATCGTAGGAGGAGGAGCAGGAGCACTCCTCGAGCACAACAAAACTGAGTGAAAAAATTATCGCCAAAAAAAGGGAAATAATTTATTTCCAGAGCATGGAAAGAAATGAATTTTGATTCTAGAGCCCTTTGTTGTATGCCTAGACATGGCAATTTTGTACATATCTTGTATTAGATATATTTGACATTATGTTCCTATATGGCATTCTCGTAAGCCTATATGGCTATTTTGTAACTATATTTTATACTTATATCGACATATATTGATGTATGCATACATGGTTGTTTGGTTAATACACATCTTTTTTATCAATGGTGTCCATATTTGCTCTTTTTGGCAATGTCAAAAGCATGGCTACATACAGATTAGGCAAAAGACTTTTCCTTTTAGATTAGCAATGCATGGAAGTTTCAAAAAGTATCCTTGATATTACAAAAAGATATGTGTTTATACCATAGCAGAAAAAATCTTTTGGGGAAAAAATTGGCAAACCAAAAGTATAAGATTTTTGAAAAAATCGGGAAAAGTCTAGAAAAAATTAGAAAAAAAATTGATTTAAAAAAAAGGTAAAAAAAAAAGTAGAACAAGAGATTAAAAAATTTTAATTTTTTTTTAAAGGCATTTCCATAGCATAGATATATAGAGAGAAAATAAAATAAAGAGTTTAACTAATAAATTGTAAAAAATAGATTTTTTTAGTTTGTATTCATATCGTTGATTACATTGCATTGCACATATTTCAAACTCAAAGCATTGCTTCACATTGCATAACTAATAGCTAGATGCTGATAGATGGAAAATTTTCAATTACAATATAGTTTTTACAAAGTCAACCCAAGCAGTTATGCAATTACTTCACATTGCATAACTAATAACTAGGAGTAGCTCCCAATTGCATTTACTTGTAATGGCATTCTATGTGACCACATTTCTTTAAGGCATTTTTTCAAACAATTCACTGCTTTGTCTATACTACCACATTTTTGATACATGTCTACCAAAGCATTTTGTCAAATAGTTCACTGCCTTGTTGCTATGGTTGAAAGCCTAAAACAAGTGCTTTCGAACAAGCTATGGATGCTTGGAAAAATCATCAAAAGCATAATAGTAAGAATATCATAGGACAAGGTAGTGGAACTTTTGAATGCTCACAATGAGCCCATATGATGGAATGCCATGACAATGGTCATGGCATTCCATCACCATGAGACCTCATTTCTTTGAGGCATTTTTCAAGAGTTTCAACGCCTTGTCTCCGCGGCTAACACATTTTCATACATGTCTATCAAAGCATTTTATCAAACACCCATTGCCTTGCTGGTATGGCTAAAATCCTAAAAATGTGCACTTCAACAAGCTATGGATTGTCATGGCATCTCCATCACCATGAGACCACATTCCTTTGAGGCATTTTTTCAAAAAATTCACTACCTTTGTCTATTCTACCACATTTTTTCATACATAAGCTTACCAAAGCATTTTATCAAACAATTCACCTCCTTAAGCTGCTACATGGCTAAAGCCCAAAAATAGGTGCTTCCAACAAGCTATGGATGCCAAAAAATCTATCAAAGCATAATAATATATTAATGAGAATAAGGTAAGGAACTATTTGAAAAAATCCTCAAAGAAATGGTCTCAATGGTGGTGGAATTCCATGACAACCCATAGCAATTTGTTTTGTCATAGCATTCGGCCATGCCATTCCATCACCATGAGACCACATTTCCTTTGAGGCATTTTTTTCAAATAGTTCACTGCCTTGTCTATGCTACCACATTTTTCATACATGTTTACCAAAGCATTTTATCAAACAGTTCACCTCCTTGCTGCTATGGCTAAAAGCCTAAAATAGGTGCTTCCAAACAAGCTATGGATGCTTGGAATAAATCTATCAAAGCATAATAATAAGCAATAACATAGACAAGGTAGCGAACTGTTTGAAAAAAACCCTCAAAGAAATGTGGTCTCAATGGTGGTGGAATGCCATGACAATCCATATCACTTTTCTTTTCATGGAATTTTTCATGCCATTCCATCACCATGAAACCACATTTCTTTGAGGCATTTCTTCAAACAGTTCACTGCCTTGTCTATGCTACCACATTTGTCGTACATGTCTACCAAAGCATTTTATCAAACAATTTGAACTACCTTGCTTTTATGGCTAAAAGCCTAAAAAAAGTACTTTCAAACAAGCTATGGATGCTTGGAAAAAATCTATCAAAGCATAATAGTAAGCAGCAAGCTACGGTCTCATGGTTTTTTTTTCACACGAAAATTAGCATGATTTTATTCACATTTTTTTGCAAGTTATAAACAATTTATTTTTGTCAATTTTGTTGTTTTAAATGACATTCAAGTTTATGGTGGTTTTTTTGTTTATATGATGATATGTGATATTCTAATCCTAAGTCATGCTTCTAGTTTGCATAGATATATATATATATTTTACATGTTTTTTGTACCAACAAACCCAAAACGAACTGAACCCCCCTCCAAATTTTTTTGGCCAAACCGGTGAACCAAACCCTCGAACCTGAACCTAAAAACCTATTCCAACACTCTTCATTTTTCTTGGAAAAACTTAATTGACCACAAAATTATGTTTCCCCTGGACTTTACCCATGTTTACTCCCTCAAACCTCTCTTTTTCATTCAAAACCCCTATTTTCCCAACTAGGGCATGTCATGCCATAACATACTTTTGACCTCCCATGTCCTTGCAGACCTTTTGAACACATCAAACTCCACAATCTCACCCTATTTCCAACCTATTCTAACTTATTTTCAAACAATTTCTTATTTTCACCTCTTCTAGCCTTGCTTTTAAGGGGCCTCAATTTTGAATTTTCAACAGGGACAACATTAGTAATCTCTTCCCATGCCCTTAATAATTCTATTTTCTTATTCCTACTCCCTATCCTACTTACATTAGGCCCATATCACTGAGACACAGCCTGAACAATAGGTGGAATGGCCTATTTCAACATACTACACTCAAACCCTTAAGGGATCAATCCAGTTGAATGTAGCTCAAAGTGATTCCACGTGTTTGGGTGAGAAAGAGGACCATGCCTAGCATGAAAATACCTATTTAGACACGTTGGAATAGTCTGTTTGGTCACACGAGTTACATAATGAAAGTTGCAACACTTTGCAACTTTTCACTGCTTCCATTTGACACTTTTTCCATCAACTAAAATTTGGACACCACAGGAAAACCACTATGAGATAACGAAAACCAAGAGAGGTTATTGTAGAGGGGCCCATCACAATCCTATGGGATTAGACAAGAAGTTTCTAAGCATCATGGTGTCTGAGTAACCTCATGCTGAAGTTTGCAGCCATTTTTCCCTTTGGACCCTTAAGGGATCGATCTGGTTGAACGTAGCTCAGAGAGATTATGTGTGTTTGGGTATGAAAGAGGACCATGCCTAGTGTGAAAATTCCTATCGAATGCATTGGAACAGTTCGTTTGGTCACACGATTTGCAGAACGAAAGTTGCACCACTTTGCAACTTTCCACTGCTTCCATTTGACACTTTTTTCATCAACTAAAAACTGGACACCATAGGAAAACCACTTTGAGATAATGAAAACTGAGAGAGATTATTGTAGAGGGGCCCAACATGATCCCATCATATCAGACGAGAAATTTCTAAGCATCATGGTGTCTGAGTAACCTCATTCTAAAGTTTGTAGCCATTTTTCCCTTTGGACCCTTAAGGGATTGAACCGGTTGAACGTAGCTCAAAGTGATTTTGCGTGTTTGGGTACGAAAGAGGACCATTCCTAGCATTAAAATTCCTATCCAGATGCGTTGGAATAGTCCGTTTGGTCACACGAGTTGCAGAACGAAAGTTGCACCACCTTGCAACTTTCCACTACTTCCATTTGACACTTTTTCCATCAACTAAAAATTGGACACCTTGGGAAAACCACTCCGAGATAACAAAAACCAAGAGAGATTATTTTAGAGGGCCCAACGTGATCCCATAGGATTAGACAAAAAGTTTATAAGTGTCACGGTGTTCAAGTAACCTCATGCTGAAGTTTACAACCATTTTTCCCTTTGGACCCTTAAGGGATCTATCCAGTTGAACGTAGCTCAAAGTGATTCTGTGTGTTTAGGTGTGAAAGAGGACCATGCCTAGCATAAAAATTCCTATTTAGATGCGTTGGAACAGTCTGTTTGGTCATACGAGTTGCAGAATGAAAGTTGCACCACTTTGCAACTTTCCATTGCTTCCATTTGACACTTTTTTCATCAACTAAAAATTGGACACCACGGGAAAACCACTCCAATATAATGAAAAATAAGAGAGTTTATTGTAGAGGGGCCCAACATGATCCCATTGGATTAGACGAGAAGTTTCTAAGCATCACAGTGTCCGAGTAACCTCATGCTGAAGTTTGTAGCCATTTTTCCCTTTGTACTCTTGAGGGATCGATCTGGTTGAACGTAACTTGGAGAAATTCCATGTGTTTGGGTGCAAAAGAGGACCATGTCTAGTGTAAAAATTCTTATTCAGATGTGTTGGAACAGTCTATTTGGTAACACAAGTTGCAGAATGAAAGTTGCACCACCTCGCAACTTTCCACTACTTCCATTTGACACTTTTTCCATCAATTGAAAATTGGATACCACGGGAAAACCACTCCGAGATAATGAAAACCAAGAGAGGTTATTATAGAGGGTCCCAACATGATCCCATAGGATTATATGAGAAGCTCCTAAGCATCACGGTGTCTGAGTAATCTTATGCTGAATTTTGTAGCCATTTTTCCCTTTCCTTAAGAGATCGATTCGATTGAACCAAGGGTGTATACTCTAAACTTATCCAAACCTTACCAACTCTTGGGACAAAAATTCTAAGGTGTCAAAACTTCAAAATCCACAATTAGATCTTAGTTATACCACCGTACAATGGGTAAACCATAAAACCCTCTATTGTAGCCTAAACCCTAGGGGTTTATTGAAAATGATACTTCCAAAGCTAACCACAACCTAAAAATTACTCAAACAAGTTTTTGATAGCCTAAACAAGCTCAAAAAATCATAAATAATGCTTCCCTACACAAAAACACAATTTGACTCTTCAAAACCACCATTTTCTTAAAGAAAACTCACTTTTACACACGTGTTTCACACCCATCTCACTTTCAGACCTCCCCAACACTAACACATCATTCCCACACCTTAATAATGTTAGTGTAGACCCATTACTCAAGTTACAGAGGCTACAGAAAGAGGAATGGGCCAAAAAGCCATTTTTATTGACTCAAAACCCTCAAATGTACAAGTTCGGGCCAATTTTAGTAAATTGATGATATTCTAGTCCTTATTTTCCTTGATGAACAAAACCTACTGAATGGTGCTCTTGCACCAATCATACATTGACCTTCTTGTCCCTCCTAAATTTTGGACCACGTCCATTACCTCCACATAAAAAGGAGGAACAAATAGTTGACATCTTCCAGTCTCATTTAGCCTTTCAAAGAACATTTGCCAAATCTTATCAGCATATCTTCTACAAGTGCGTTCAAGAATCTTACCTTCCATGTGCTGCAAAATATCCTCATCAATATTAATCAAAAACTTTGGCTTTCTACGCAAAATTCTAGGTGGTGTTCTCTTAGGTACATACATCTCAACATTAGTAATTTCATCAATATTTTATTGAGGTGGGCTAGATTGTGTACCTTTGACCAAGGGTGGAATAGAATACATACCTTGAGGTTCACGTGGGGATGATGGCATACCTTGTTCATCAAATTCGAGTGATGATGTACTCTCAACTTCAGATGTTGTGGATGGTGTCCAACCATACTCACTTGTGGTAGATGGTGTCCCTCCATATTCACTTATGCTTAATGGTGTCCCTTCGTATTCACTTGCGGTAGAGGGTGTGTCTCCAACTACAGTATCTACA
This sequence comes from Sequoia sempervirens, assembly GCA_007258455.2. Taxonomy (NCBI): domain Eukaryota; kingdom Viridiplantae; phylum Streptophyta; class Pinopsida; order Cupressales; family Cupressaceae; genus Sequoia; species Sequoia sempervirens. Next base: position 2,475 of record VDFB02205312.1, on the reverse strand, counting down.
TCTCCCCTAGCATGACTCTTTCGCATTTATGCCCTTTGTGCTGCCAATTTCTTTTCTCTTTTTGATGGTTGAGGTTCCTCTTCAAATGGCTTATTTTTGTCAATCATTCCCAATTTTTGCTTTTCACGATATTCCCTCATCCATTTTTTCTTTTTATCTCTGAAGGCTTGGAGCTGATCATCTATTAGTTTTTTCATTTTAACAGTTCATTTGTTCAGTATGACGAATAATTTTCCCTGTGAAAAAAATGCTAAGTCAAGTCAAATTAACTAATAGTGAAGGGTTGTAAAAGTCTATTAAAGAGGGAGACCAATGATCACCTCTTTCAAATGTTAGTTTTCGAAGTTGAAGTGATTTTTTCTAAGAGGGAAACATTATAAAAGGCCATGAAAAACTTGAATGGAGGATGATCTTGGATTGGGCGTCAAACCAAATGAGGAAATGTTGAGTTTTCCTTAACAAAATTGAGCTTTTGGTGACTGAAATTGAGTTTCTAAGTTGGGCAGCATTATTTTATGTTAGATTGAGAATGAGCAAGGTATATTAGGCTTATTTCAATAGTTTTCAAGTTTTGGAGTGTTTGGCAAGTGCTACTTTCAATAAAACATACGGTTTCTAAGCCTAGGGAGATGCTTTTATGGTTTGGGTGGTAAATGATTGAATCTCTACAATCTAATGCTATAATTTGAAGTTTTGATAGATATAAAGTGATTCCCCAAGGTTTTAGGAGATTTGGACACGTTTTGAAGGTGGTCCCTTTGTAAAAGTGGGCTAATTTGGGCCCTTAAAAGTGTAGAAAACTTAATAATTTGTACAATTTGGTACAAAACAAGCATTGGTGATTATTGGCTATGTTGAAAGTTTCTATAATGGGTAAAATAAAGGTGTATAAATGATCCTAGGTCTGTAGAACAACAAACTTGCATAATGAAGCTTATTAAGCAAACCATTGCTAATACTAGTACTTTTAGGCTTAATGAAGGTTTGGTGGTTCAAGGGTGGCTATGCGTGTTGAAGGAAGTCGGGAATCCTGATTTGAAAATGTATAAAAATTGTAAGCCTGAATAAAGGGGTCAATGAATTGATTTTGAGGATTTGGTGCTCTACTCAATGCCTAAAGTGTGGAGTTTCAAGTATTTTTTTTGTGTTTTCAGTTTCTTTTTCCTGTGTACGGCCTAGTACAGGCCTCCGATGATTAGAAATTCATAAATCACTATGGTGGAAGGTCTTAACTTGGACTTGAATCTATTTTGAGACTCCTTTGGTTGTTTCGATGAACGAAAAACTCCATTCTTCATGATCAGTCTGTATAGACCAGGAGGGTATGAGTTTTACTTTAATTTAAAGATGGAGCTTTTCCTCCTACTGTGGTGACCTGTGATTCAGAGGAAAGGCCTATAATATGTTGTTTTCAAGTTTTATGTTTCATTTAATAGTGGTAAGGCATTTATAGGGATGGTGATGTTATCTTAGGCTAAGAATGTGAGTTTTTGGCATGAAAAGGAGGAACCAAAGTGGTGTTTTTGAGATCTAATGAGACTAAAGGCATAGTGAAGGTTTATTTTGTTTTTACAGACCCTGAAAAAACTTGTTTGATGCTTTGGTGAGGCTTGGAAGGCCTTGGAGTTGTGACATATACAAAACCCTAGATATTTATGAGCAAATTGAGGGTTTTTGTATTGGAAACCTATTTGAGCATGCAAGGTCCTAAAACCTAGAAAATCTTTTTGTTTTGAGACCTAAGTAAAGATTGTTTTTAGATTTGGGGGTCTGCTGAGAAGTGAGAAGGTTGTGTGGGGAATTATACTTGATTGAGTGACTTTGATATGCTACAACCTAAACAATGTGAATTTTTTGAAAGAAGAGGTCATGATGAAATTGTAAATTGAAAAATTGTTTGTAGATTGGAGTTGTGTGTTTGTATGTTGCAGGCCTCCCCCTACTACATTAGGAGTATATTCCAGTTTTTTAGAGACATGTATGGAAAATTTGGTAGCATAGACAAGGCAATCAGATGGTTTGTATAACTGTTTGACAAAATACCTCAATGAAAGCTTTGGAAGCATACACAAAGAAAGTCAATTGTTAAATTTAACAAAATACCTCAAAGAGATGTGGTTTAAAAATGTAATAGGAAAGTCCATAGAATTGTGTAATTTAAAATGTCCATTGACAACCTAAGGTTGTAACATGACAAACAAACAATTTGATCAATATGGAATAAGCAAAACAACAAAAATGAAAGCAAGCCATAATAGAATAAAAGAAAATGTACAAAGACTTCACATACCTAAAACACAAAAGTTTCAAATGAAGGAGTTCTACCCAATTATGTAGCCTTTTGCTTCTTCTTTCCTGAAACTCCTCAAAATTTTGACTTTTTCAAAAGCTTGTTCCCCTCCAAACTTCAATTGTATATCAGTTATCAAGGTAAGTGCACCAAGATGGTTCCCAAAAAGGGGGCTTAAGTGGCCA
>VDFB02205310.1:0-11037 GCA_007258455.2 Sequoia sempervirens | reverse complement strand
TTGGAAAAGTATACTGCTCCATGTAGCTCATCTATCAGTTCATCAATCCTGGGAATAGGGTAGCAGTTCTTGATGGTCTTCTTGTTGAGGACTCTATAATTGATGCACATCTTGAGTGTCCCATCCTTCTTTTTGACCAGCATCACTGACGAGGCAAAAGGACTCAAGCTTGGACGTATGTGTCCCATATCCAATACTCCTTAATGGCCTTCTCAATCTCTTCTTTGTACACCCTCGGATGACGATATGGAGTAGTGATGACGGGTTTGGCTCCTTCTTCCAATTCTATCGCATGCTAAAATCCCCTATCTGGTGGCAACCCCGCAGAAATCTCTCGAAACACCTTACACTTTTTGTTCAAAATGGCCTGGATGTCGATGGGAAAAGTTCTCTCTTCTTTCGATGGACTAGTGTCTGTAATTAAGCACTCTGCTGCCCATGCAACTTCATCTCTCCGGAAAGAACGTTCCATTCTTTTTGCTGAAAGCACCATAGGGCCATTCCTAGAGAGGTCCTTGAAAACAACCTCTTTGCCATTATGCTTGAACTTCAGCTCCATGGTTTGGTAATTGGTGGTGTATTCTCCTAATGAATGAAGCCACTGTACTCCTAACACCATGTCCGTGTCACCGATGTCCACAACAGAGAAATCATCCTTCATTTTGTGTCCTCCCAAGATTAGCTCCATTTGCTGAATCCGCTTAGTACAAGAGAGGATGTTTCCTCCAGCAGCTGCCACATCAAAACCCTCAAAGTCTTCTGCTCCCAAACGCAACTTGGCAACTGTTTTCTTATAAATGAAATTGTGAGTAGCTCCACTATCTATTAGCACTGTCACTCTTTGTCCTCGAAGAATTCCTTGGACACGGAGAGAGTGGTATCGTGGTGCTCCTGAAAGTGCGGCAAGCATACCTCTCGTGGAACCTCCTTCTAACACAACTTCTTATTCTCCCTCATTAGTGACCTCCTCGTTGCTCTCTTCTTCGGTTTCTGCTTCATCATCGGAAGCCACTTCAATGTAGTGAACTTGTCCCCTCCCTTGGCATCTGTGGCGTTCATTCCACTTCTCTTTGTAGTAGTAGCACAAGCCCTTCTTATGAAGTTCATTCCTTGACATCTCATGTGGTCCTGGAGGAGGACCTTTAGGTGGAGGGTTAGCCTTAATGAAAGGCTTCTTTTGCTTTCCCGCTTGTGTACTCTTGACAATGGTCTTCCCTTTCTTGGTGGAGTCTTCAAGACTTAAAGATCTCCGAATAGCTTCCTCCAATGATGCCGGCTCCGAAGCTCACACAAAGCCATGAAAAGAGTCTGATAGACCTTCAATGAAAAAGAATGTGAGCCTTTTATCTGACACATCCGATACCATCATAGAAAGCCTTTGAAATTCTGAAACATATTCGTCCATGGTGCATGTTTGCTTCAATCTTGTCAACTCCTGGAAATATGCTTCGGGATCTTTCCTGTCAAACCTCTCCATTAGTTTTTGTGTGAAGTCCTCATATGTAGTTACTGATCCAAACCCTTGAGTTATAATACCATGATGCCACCATTCCTGAGCTAAACCCTCCAAGTGTAAGATGGTGAATTTGATAGCTTCATCCTTGGTCATGGGGTTGAGAGATAAGTATGTATCTAATTTCTGCACCCATGCGTGTGCAGTCACTGTTCTCAAACCATCGAAAGTAGGGAGTGAAAGCTTGCTAACTTTATGCTGAAGATCTTTATTCCCATGGTGTTGTATCCCCTCGCTTCTTTGGGCCCTGTAAAACTGATCAAAAGGAATTGCCGCTTGAGCTTTGGTGTCCAAACTTCATATAATCTTGCACAATGCTACCATAGCTTAGCTGATCTTCTTCTTCATGCTGTGCCTCTATCCTAGGCAAGAATTTAGGCTGCGAAGGTCTATAAGTGGAGGTTCTGCTGTGTTCTTGGCCTCCCGAGCGTGTCAGCTGGCCTTCTTCAGCATGGTTGGATTTGGTTTTGTTGTTGTTCACTGCTGCAGTAAGGGATTGTAATAATTGCAGCAAAGTCTGATTTGTTTGATCCTATTTTTCAGTGAAAGCTTCGATCTTGTTGTTCTGATCTTCCATTACTCCTGCCTCCTATTCCCTTGTTGCTGTTCTATGTAGCAGCCTCTAGCTTCTTCTTCTCCCGCTTGATTGCTCTTATATCTCTTTGGCTTAATTGCATAAGAAATTACCCACAAGCTAGTAGGTCTTGTGGCTCTGATACCACTGTAAGACACCCAGTGCTAATAAAACAGACTAATAGATTTTGAACCGATGGAACCACAAGAAAATTTGCAAGATTTTATATCCACAAATATTTTTATAAGCGCTCAGATTAAAGGGAATCAATAAGCACACACAGTATTCAATTTAAAAGCAAATACTGGATTGTACATAGACCGAAAGTGGCATTCCTCACAGATCACAGTGAAAATATCTTGGAGCTTATAATACATGCGTGTGCCAGTCTAATGTAGCACTCTGATCTTAGTCCAAATCGGTGACCAAGATGGTATCGGATATATCAGCAAATCACTCTTGGGCTTTCCTAAATATATTATCTCTGGAGAAATTGATGGCCTGGTAATGATTTGTGCGTGACATAGACAATTGCGTGTGTCCTGTTACAGCCTTGGTTGTGTCTCTCAATCAGAGATTAGAGAGAAGTCTCCATTGAACAATCGCAATAGTAACGCCGCATTGGTCTTCCATTGGTTGATTGAACTCCTAATTGTAACCTCTGCCTCTACAGTGGCGTTGGGTGTTTTTGTGCTGAACAGAGTATATCAATATGCTCAAGAATCATCTTCTCCATGTGCCTCGACCATCTCCACATCATTTGTTGATAACCTTTCCTCATGAAGTGATCAAATGAGTGGATGCCAATTCATGTCGCCTTCAACCCGCAATTGATAACGAATCTAGATGAGTGACTGAAGGATAGAGTTTAAAGGAAAGCATGAATTTTCCCAGGAGTGAAGCTATGCTCACCCTAAGTGCCAACGCCATAAAGCTACGCTTCTGCAGTACTTGGCAAGACAACCGTCCAAAATCCGTGATGTCCAAAATGAAACAACTAGTCCAACTAAATACTAACTTGGCAAGCCGATTTCAAGATGTCAGCGAGAGAAGATAAAAATCAAAATATAAATTCAAATTTAAATGTTGGCGCTACTCAAATGAGCCGGCCTAGCTATCATTAAATTAATTTTTATTAATTTTATTTATTTAGTGTTGAAAAGCACTATTTTAAATCTCTTCCCTCCAAACAATCAATTTGAAGGTTCGGGAACATGACACTATCTGACCTTTTCTAATGGGGAATGCTGCACCCCTCTAGTTGGATGTGATATTTTGCCTACAAGACTTTATCATGCTTCGTGGGATTATAAACTAGAGCTTTGCTATGGAAGCTTCAATTCTTTTACCACTTCAAGATTGTCCTATTCAAAAGGTAGAATGTAAATTTCCCCTCCTAGAGAGTTGTATGTGGTATATTACCTTGACTTGAACACTTTATCATGCCTCCTTGGATTTGAACTCGGGGTTACATTATGGACGTCCTCATAGTTTTACTAGTTGAGTGCATTTGAGCTCACCTTGTTTAATAGCATAGAGTGTAAACTTCTGCACCTAGAGAGTTGGATGCTTATCCAATTCCAACAGTTTATCATGTATCCTTGGATTTGAACTTGGGGATTTGATATTGAAGCCCCAATATTTTTATCTCTTGAGCACACTTTAGCTCATACTATTTGACATGCAAGTATATGTATTCCCATGCCTAGAGAGTTAGATGCTATATTTTAGCCAATTTGAAAAAATTAGCACGTCTCCTTGGATTTGAACTTGGGGTTTTTCAATGGAAGCATAGTTCCGAGACTTGGACTTAGCGCGGACTTGGCAAGGGTGACTCGACTCGGGACTTGGGACTCGGCACCTAGACTTGGCAAAATGAAAAACCCAAGAAATTTAGAGATTTTTGAGGATTTAAAACTTGTTTCGTGCACCCTTTATTAAATAAAATTTAAAGACACAATAACATCATCAAATAGAAGTTAATTTGATCACATACGCAAGTATACATCGATGACATAAGTATAAACGCAAATTGTAGCTGAGCTGTTGAAGGAAATAACACACTTAGATATTTAAATATAGTCAAATGTATACAAAATTCATGGAATATGAAAACCATGACATCAAATGTTCCAAACAAATATGAAATATCGAAGCAATAACTAGAAGTGTATGGCTTAGAGGAGCTTGCATCCTCCCTACCAAGGCGTCTAAGGTGGGTCCTAGATGATGCAACGACCATAATCTCCGACTGTGACTCCATGCTACCCTAACCAACATTAGTTGTGCCGGTGTTTGCTCATGCTCTATGCTCCTCCTTTGCCATGGCTATAGCCTCAACTTCTCTATTGGCTTGGTCAGCCCAATCAAGGTCCTTGTCACTAAAGATAGGATCTGTAGCCTTAGTGATCCACTCAGATTTTGGATCGACCTCCTTTAGCGTGATCGGGTGTAATGTCCCCTATTTGGATAGGCTTAGATTTTTGCCCTAAAATCACAGTTTTAAAGTAAGAGATATTTTATTAAATTACAACTTTTGGTAAACTCCAGTTTAACCTTGCAATAATGTTAGCCAATGATTCATAAAGTAATTAATTGATCATTTGTATAGTTTGCACATCCATTACATTATTTGACATATATATATATATTGATCTAGATAAGTAACTAATAATACTGATTGAAGTTATTATTCACCCCAATAATCAACCATTGGGAAGATTGGAGATGAAATTGCAATAGGGTGCTTGGAGTATTTCCTATTGCTAAGCCCAAGGGTGGATAGGCAACCCCCCTGGCCTGCTAATGGTAGACACACTGGCATCCATTAGGGGTGGTCTACTTAGCACGAAATCTCTCCCCTTCTAAGCCCAAGGGTGGATAGGCAACCCCCTTGGCCCACTAATGGAAAACACATGGACATCCATTAGGGGTGGTCTACTTAGAAATCTTATAATGGCTATTCTCGTATTTTTGTCTCTTCTTCCCATGATCTTTTATAGAGGTACAAATAATTTATAGTTTGATTGATAACTTAATGTGAATTGCAGTTCTTATTAGGTTCTATATGAAATACATGGAATTAATTATATTTAAGACATACTTAAAATAGCATACCACAATATCTATGATTTTATGTTACTACTATATCTCAAGTATGCAGATAATTATTGATGTAGATAATTTATCTTGGACGATGTGCTGTAGATATCAATCTATATATATATATATATATATCTTCAAGGTTGATTGATGATCCTCTCCTTGGAATATGTTTCCCTTTTTATATCCCCATGGAGGGGAAGTGTGATGAGCCCAACTGGCTCCTCTTCAAATCCCTGTTGTTTTGATTATCTTTATGTGTTTTTTAAGTTTTTCAAGAATGTTTCTAGAGAGATAGAAGGGCGCAACATATAAAAGCTCATAAAACCAGAAATTGAGCTAATATTGACCAAGTTTAAATGCAGATAGTATTAAATAACCATTACAATAAGATTGCATATGATAGACATACCTGAAATGCTCCAAATTATTTAATTAAGAAAATATTCCAGTTTGCCAGCCAAGAATGATGTAAACTGATGAAATCCAGTGTAGAAGGCTACAAAATGGAATCTCTAGCTTGAAAACTGAAGCAAATGCACTATAGAAGCTAGACGCCAAAGGAAAAAATGAGAAACACTCAAGAAAGGTGTTTCTCCCAAAAACTTCAAATGCCCTTGATTTAAGAGCCACGCACTTCAAGAAGAAACCACGTCCTCAGCAAGTAAAGTATGGCCATGAAGCTGAAATGTTCACTAGATGAAGATAGGCGCCAGTTTCTCAAACCCTCCTGTATTTTATTAAAGAATACTACTGAATATGCACATAAAATCCTGTTTAAAGCACTGTAGAACTCCTAAATTGAAGCTCCTGTTGTTGTATCATTCAATTGATCTTTCACAGTCTCACAATCATAGATTTGTGAAGAATTGTCGCTCTCTAGAGATGAAGTATCTTGAAACCCTTTTCTCAGAGAAACCACGTTCAAGCCAAAGCCAAAGAGGAAATATCAAATAATCAAAAGTGAGTTCGATTTTTCCTTGGCTTGCATATAAAGCCCGAAAGGCATGCACTCCAAGAGAATGACGTGACTTTTTCCTCTTTAAAATACATTTAAAATGTATTTTCACCTTTTCAATAGTCATTCACTTAAATTTATGAGCGCTCCTTTTATAAAGTGTTTTATTTTTCACTTAAATAAATTTAAGTGAAAACTTTATTATAAAGTCAAGTCAACTTTATAATATTCCGTCAAATAAAGTTAAAACACTTTAATTCCACTAAAATATTAATATCTTGCTCATAACATATCGTATTGACGTGCTGTCAGAAGTTGTCAATCACTAAATTGCCAAGCCCTGCTGTGAGCCAATCACTGAAGTCAAAGGATGAAAACGACAAAACCCACCAAATAAGGCCATTGACCCTCTAACCAAATCCTGTTAGCCTACAGGGGTCCAAGAGATAGGCTAACCCAACTGCTCCTGAGAATTGACTAGAGCGGGGACATTACACCGCTTTCCTCCTCAATTCTGCTTGTCCTAGCAAACTCAAAGCCAGATGCTGTAGAATACTATCACCCTCCCAAGTAGCATCCTCTGCCGGTAGATCTTTCCACTTCACCAGATATTCCTTGATAACTCGCCTCCGAAGATGACGCTCTCTGGAATCCAAAATGGCCTCAGGTATCAAAATCAACTTCCTCTCATCATCTAGGGGTGGTAAATCTGTAGGAGTCACCTGTTGTCCCAACGCCTTCTTGAGGCACGACACATGGAACACATTGTGAACCTTACTGTCTACCGGTAGATCTAACTCATAAGCCACTTCACTGACACATTTGACAACCCTGAATGGTCCATAGTATCATGGCTTGAGTTTCTCGGCGCCCTTCTTAGGAATGGTGGACTGCTTATAAGGCTGTAGCATTAGATACACCAAATCATCAATCTCGAAAGATTGCTCCACTCGCCGCTGATCAACATATTGCTTTTGCTGATTTTGAGCCTTCTGAATGTTCTCTCTGAGTGCTCTCATAATGTCCTGGTTCTCTTGTAATAGATCCCCAACACTAGGTACTCTGCTGTCACTCAACAACAAATCTAGAAAACTCGGAGCATCATATCCATATCATCTGAATACTCATGTGATGAGTGGTATTGTAGCAATACTCACAAAGGTATAACCACTTCACCCATGCCTTCTGCTGCCCTGAACTATAATTCCTCAAGTATCCCTCCACCCATTTGTTGACTATCTCAATGTGCCCATCTGTCTGTGGGTGGTAACTGGTGCTCGGAGTGAGTTATGTCCCGCAAAGTTTGAATAACTCCTGCCAGAAGTTACTCATAAACCTGTTATCTCTGTCACTGACTATGCTCCGAGGCAAACCGTGCAACCTGAATACCTCTCGGAAAAACAAGTCTACCACCTGTGTAGCTGTGTGAGTAGTAGTGATTGGGAAGAAATGAGCATACTTCGTCAATCTATCTACTACCACAAAAATTTTGTCCTTCCCTTGAGCTTTCAACAAGCTCGTAATGAAGTCCATCGACAAGCATTCCCACTTCCTCTTAGAAATAGGAAGTGGCTGAAGTAATCCTGCAAGGTATGTATGTTCTTGCTTGTTCTGCTGACAATAAAGGAATTCCCTGACATACTGAAGAACAAATGACTTGAGACCTTTCCAAGAGAATCTCTCCCATACCTGCTTGTAGGTCTTAAAGTAACCAGGATGTCCTGCCATAGGTGAATCGTGAAATGATCTCAATACCCTGTCCCTCATCTCAGAACCTAGGACTAGAAATATTCTCCCTTTGTAAATGATAAGATCTACAAGTGAGTATCTACCATCCTGTACTGTCCCATCCACTATGCTGGAAGCCCACGGGTTCTTAGCATACTCCGCAACTATCATGTGTCTCCAATCCTCTGCAATCACTATAATGGAGCTCAAGTGTGGGCGGCGAGATAATGCGTCAGCAACCACATTCTATGTACCCTTGACATAGGAGATGTCAAAATCATAGGACTGAAGTTTCCTAACCCATTTCTGTTGTCTTTCATTCAAATCTCGCTGTCCTAGGAAATGTTTCAAACTATTGTGATCGGTTTTAACACAAAATTTAATATCAACCAAATACTACCTGAACTTGGCCATGGCATGCATGATGGCCAATATTTCCTTATTGTAAATGCTAAAGCTCCTCTTTGGACCTCTCAGCTTCCTACTCTCGAAAGCTATAGGATGTCGGTCCTGCATGATGACTGCTCCAATACCCTCACCACTGGCATCACAATGTAGCTCAAACGGCTTGGTGAAATCTGGTAATGCCAAAACCGGACATGTAGTCATGAGAAGTTTAAACTTCTCAAAGCACGCCTGTGCTAAAGGTGTCCACACAAAGGCTCCCTTCTTAGTCAAATCAGTCAGTGGCACTACATGACGTGAGAACCCACTAACGAACCAACGATAGAAGGCGCATAGACCTACAAACCCCCTAAGCTGTGTCAATGTCTCAGGTGTAGGCCAATCAATGATAGCACGAACTTTCTCTAGATCCATACTGACTCCCTCATTGCTGATGATGTGACCCAGATATAAAAGTTCTCCCAATCCCAGTGCACACTTGGATTGATTGGCGTACAAGGACTCCCTATCCAATATGCTCAATACTGCATCCAAGTGAACTATGTGTTCCTCCCAAGACTTGTTGTAAACCAATATGTCGTCGAAGAACACCAAAACAAATTTCCTCAAGTGAGGATGGAAAACCCTGTTCATTGTGGATTGGAATGTGGTTGGAGCATTGGTTAAACCGAATGGCATAACCAAGAAGTCATAATGTCCACAATGGCATCTGAATGTTGTTTTCTCAATATCCTCCTTTCGGACTCTAATCTGATGGTACCCAGTCCTCAAATCAATCTTCGAGAAATAGCAAGCTCCATGTAGCTCATCTATTAACTCGTCAATCCGTGGTACGGGATACCTGTTCTTAATAGTCTCCCTGTTGAGCATCCTGTAGTCAATACACATCCTAAGTGTACCATCCTTTTTCTTCACCAAAACAACTGATGAAGCAAAGGGTGACTTACTCGGCCTAATGTGCCCCATAGCTAAAAGTTCTTTAATAGTTTTTTCAATTTCATCTTTTAAACTTTGGGGTGCCGGTAAGGAGTGATCATGATAGGTTTTGTGCCCTCCTCCAACTCCACAATATGCTCAATACCTCTATCAGGAGGTCTACCTGGTGGTATAGCACTAAAAATCTTCATATGTTTGATTCATAGTGCCTGTACATTTGGATGATAAGAAGAATCTTGCTGCTCTTTCTGTGAAGGCATTATCCTGCATTCTGCTGACCAATCCACCATGTCATGCCGAATCAAACGTTCCATTCTTCGGAGCGAAATTTCTTTTACATTGCTGTCCTTTATGGCTTTGAGAACATGATTTGTGCCATCAACTTTAAATTTCATCTCCATGTCACGTAAATTAAGTGTGAACTCTCCTATCGCATGAAGCCACTTCATGCCAAGAACTACATCTGTACCTCCCATGTTCACAACATAGAAATCTGCCTTAAAGTCAAAATTGTTGAGTTTCATTGGCAAATCAGAAATCATCCTCTCACAATTGAGAGTGTACCCATTTGCAACCTTAACTCTAATACCTTCAAACTGCTGAGTTTGAATGCCTCTCTTCTCCACCAATCGAGAATCAATAAAGTTATGGGTTGCACCTGTATCCAAAAGAGAAATGACTCTTTGACCAGCTAGTATCCCACGAAGTCTAAAAGAGCCTTCTCTCTGCATACTGGACATATGAGCTTCCTGTAGCTCAATTTCAACCTCTCTTTCTGCCTCATTTTTTGATTTTTCTTCATCTGTATCATAAATTGCAGCTTGCTGGTCTGAAAAATCAGTCAACTCTTCTCCCTCAAAGAACCACTCCATATGCCTATTTTTCCCTTTAGGCTTGAGGGGGCAATCGTGGTTGATGTCATATGGGCCTTTGCAATAAAAACAGAGTTTCTTCCTACGTAAATCATTAATGGTTTCCCGATCTAAAGGTGCTGCAAATTTCTTCTTTTGATCGGAATTATCAAACTTTTTTGGATCAGATTTATTATCATTGTAGGAAGTGGATGGTTTTGAGCCAAACTGTTTCCAAGGTGCTGTAAGCTCCATACTGCGAGCTTTCCTCATGGCCTCCTATAAAGTAGGTGGATCGAAAGCTTTGATCCAGCCTTTCATGGGCTCAAATAAACCCTCCATAAACAATATAATCAGCCTCCTCTCTGATATGCCTGTCACCATAACTGACAGTCTTTGAAACTCTCCTATGTATGACTCCAAACTACCCAACTGTTTCAACTGTGCAAGATCTCTGAAGTATAGTTCAGGGTCACGTTTGTCAAACCTCTCTACCAATCAATCTGTAAACTCCTGGTAAGAAGTAATCCTGTCATGGTGGAGTGTTATCACGCCATGGTGCCACCAATCGTGGGCCACGCCATCCAAGTGGAGAGCTCCAAATCTAATAGCATCCTCCTCTGTCATTGGACGCAATGTAAGGAAGGTGTCCAATTTGCTTACCCAGGCACGTCCTGTAACTCTGCCACTGCCATCAAAATTAGTTAACATAATTTTATTGGTAGCCTGCCTGAGATCATTATTCCATTGTTTAGGCCTCCTATCAAACCTGTTTCTAGTATGTTCCCTCTTCTGGCTCATGAATCGATCAAAGTTAAGGTGATCCTTAACTCTCGAAGGCAATGCATCCCATTCATCATGCATAGTCATGATGTTATCTGCAAAGTTCACGTCACCACCCTCTTCAGCCTCTTCCTCTTCATTAGTATCATTTCTAGTGAATGTAGGGCACGTGGGTCTTTCATAGGTG
>VDFB02205308.1:0-12208 GCA_007258455.2 Sequoia sempervirens | reverse complement strand
AAGGTAGGAGAGAGTGGGAGAGGGTGGGAGAGTGTAGGATAAGGTGGGAGAGAGTGTGGGAGAGGATGGGAGAGGGTTGGAGAGGGTATCTCTCTCTCACTCCCTTCCTCTCTCTTTGAAGTATCTCTCTCTTTCTCACTCAATCCCTCTAGCTCTCTCCCTAGTAACCTTAATCCTCTACCCTATAAATGTACCATCTAAAGCTTAAAAAAACCAAATTTACAATAACGCGAGCGCATTATTAACCAGTATAGATATGTTCATTTAGGATTAAATAACGTGAATGTGTTATAATGCGAACGTGTTATAATGAGAACACACTATTTATTGCACTAAAAATGGTTAAAAGTCACAATATACCTGTGATGTCATCCCACATTCTGTAGATTCTCCTGGTTCTGTGCATGCTCCGACAAAAAATAGCTTTTTGGTGATTGAGTGAAGTGTGCATGCATGATTTTGAGATTCCACCACCTTTTGAATGTTCCTTCCATCACCTTTGCATGAAATAATAGAGTTTTCACGTTGAGAGGCTTATAATATCAATTGAAGTTTGAATTATAGTGATAATTGATATAAAATTGAAATTTGGAGGGGAAGAAGCTTTTGAAGAAGTCAAATTTTTGAGGAGTTTGAGGAAGGAAGAAGCAAAGGCTGCATAATTGGGTAGAACTCCTCGATTTGAAACTTTTATTTTTAGGTATGTGAAATCTTTGTACATTTTATATCATTCTATTATGGCTTTCTTTCATTTTTGTTGTTTTTCTTATTCGATGTTGATCAAATTGTTTGTTTGTGATGCAATAAAACAATCACTCATCAACGCAACTTATCCCTTCAAGGAATAAACAATCAAACACCTCTGTTCCTTAGACCTGCAATCAAACATCATCCCAACCATTTAAGATATCTTTGCTCAAATCAACACATCCATCATCCTATCTTCACTTAAACACCATTTGTAACAAAAACAATCAACATTAGTTTAACACTGTCACCAAACCTTTAAGATACCAATTTTATCATGTTTTGATTGTAATATTCCAATATATCAGTATAGACACACTCTGACTACTTTGCATTCAAGACACCATTGCCATACATTGGAAACATATGCCCAAATCATCAAATCTTTCACAATCTACCTTCAAAACATTACCAAGCATAGACACAACTGTGGAATAACAAATGAGATTGCTCCCAAGCACTTAACAACATTCCTTTCACTGTTTCTACATATTCCTAGGCCTATTTTGATCCTTTTCAACATACTCTAAAAGTTTATACACTTATTTCACAAAACAGAGTATTGATTTGTGGGATTCACCCGATTTAGTGTATGGAGTCCTAAAGATTAAATACCATATTGATGTTAAAGACTAAGGAATTTGTATGTATAGTGATAGTTGTATTTAGATTTGTGACAAACTTGTTTGCATAGTGGTAATGGAATAGCATCACTACTTGGGTATAGGGACAGTTTATATTGTTTTGATTGAGTTATGCTTCCAAAGCTTTCAATTAGTTAATTTGACAACTTAGCACTTCTTGCATAGGTAAAATTATTCGTCATGCCGAAGAAACGAATTGTTAAAGGGAAAAAACTAACAGATGATAAGCTCCAAGCCTTAAGAGATAAAAATAACAAACGGATGAGGGAATATCGTGAAAAGAAAAAATTGCGAATGATTGATGAAAACAAGCCAGTTGAAGAGGAACTTCAACTCTCAAAAAGAGAAAATAAATTGGCAGCACAAAGGGAACAAATGCGAAAGAGTCGTACTAGGGTAGATGTAGATACCGTAGTTGGAGACACACCCTCTACCACAAGTGAAGACAAAGGGACACCATTACACACAATCGAATATGGAGGGACACCATCTACCACAAGTGAGTATGGTTGGACACCTTCCACCACATCTGAAGTTGAGAGTACATCATCACTGGAATTGTGGAACAAGGTCACCATCATCCCCACATGAACCTCAAGGTATGCATTCTATTCCACCCTTGATCGAAGGTACGCAATCTAGCCCACCTCAATTAAATATTGATGAAATTGGTAATGTAGAGATGCATGTACCTAAGAGAACACCACCTAGAATTTTGCATAGAAAGCCAAAGTTTTTGATTAATATTGATGACGATATTTTGCAGCACATGGAAGGTAAGATTCCAGAACACACTTGTAGAAGATATGCTGATAAGATTTGGAAAATGTTCTTTGAAAGGCTAAATGAGACTGCAAGATGTCAACTATTTGTTCAAATGATGCGGGGTTTAAAGTACAGAAACATCATGAAGACTCTTGAGTTGAGAACATCGAATGCATCAAGTGAAAACACTATTGTGAAGAATCTAATGGATGCTTACGATAGTGTGGGTAAGACCTCACGCTCAAAGGATAGTAATGTCACACGACATGTCATTACATCAACTATGGTAAGCTATCAAACAAAGAGATCTCGCCTCATTAAAAGACAAGTGAACAGAGTAGAATTGGTAGAAAAACTTTATCAAAATCGTTCAAAGGCGGGAAAAGAATTGAGGCACCGATTCAAATGAATTATGGGCATTCTCGGGAGGCATACACAAAGATAAAAAGTTGTTGGAAGCATTGAGAACACTAATTGAAGATTACTGGAAGAATAATACAAGGCCATCTCCGAATCAAAAGGATGTCGTAAGAATGAGAATCGGTAGTCGAAACCGTGAGCCACATTCAAAGCATTTTTTGGATACTACTCAAACCCAATTTTTTCATAAATTTCAAAATGATTATCCTCAAATTAGTATTTCTCAAAGATTTTTTGAAATGATTAAACCTTTTATGTCAAGATAAATTACACACACACTACTTGTTGTTGTAAACTGCATATTGAATTCTCTAACCATTATAATGTTTATCATTCTATATGTTGTGATTTGCATACTAATGATGTTTTGCAGGATTGTGGCATAGAAGCCCCACCAAAATCTTCAAGAGAGTTTTTATCAAAAAAATTATGTGAAATAGAGAATGGCCAAATATTCTGCAGGACAACATGCTTGGATGGTTCATGTAGCGTTAAGTGACTTACAACGAATGCTAGTATGTCCTTGTGATGGAAAGCACATATGAGGTGGGACAAAAACTAGTAGAGTTCGAAGTATAAAATAGTGGCATATGGTACAAAGATAGATACGACAAAAAGGTGTGATTGGTTATTCAAAAAAAAAAAATTCCGATTATGTCGATTCATGTCCATGTTTCATGAGAATCTAGTGTAAAGTATACAGAGCATACCATAAAACCTAAATGGTACAGACACACAATTCAAGCTATGGAAGGACACCTTCCCACTTGGCAGCATAGTATCAGTGGTTGACTTTGTAGAGAACTACACTCTACAGCCACAACATGAGGTGTAGTCACAGTATTACAACTCCACACAGGTTTCGATATTTGTGCACATAGCATTCATACATGTAGCTGATAGTACATAGGACAAAAGGAAGGTATTGAGGGAGTATCACTTTTATATTAGTGATGATCGCACATATTCTCCAAAGTTCGTGCAAGGTTGCTTCCAGATGTTCTACAACCATTTGGCTCAAAGGGGCATATCATACGGTCGGCATATAATATGGTCAAACAATTGTGCGGCACAGTTCAAGAATGCGCACATGTTCTACTGGTTGTGCAGGATGCATCTCACTACATGTGTTCAACATATGTGGAACTTTTGTGACGAGGAGATGAAGGGGGGAGCATGGCGGTGTAGGAGCATGCGTGAAAAACGATGTAGAGGGATTAAAGTATCAGAGCGGTGCAGGTTAGCGGATGCAAAGATCAATTTATCTAAAGGTGGTGTAATGCTTCAATGGGTCCAGGTAATGAAGGTACGTCTTCAGTTCATAGATTTTTTTGGTTGATGGATGATACTAACATTGTACCATATGAGGATTGTTGTACACTAACAGGATCGAGTGAGTTGCACTCTTTCCTTAGCTCAAATGCAGGTTCATGGAGTATTGATACACGTAAGATGGCATGCTTTTGTTCTTCATGTACAATGCAAGTCTAGAATGATTATGAGTCAGGGGAGTGGGTTGACAAATGGTTGACAAGTTATCTTAGCCCAGTTCACATGTATCGCCCTCCGATGGCATTGGAACTAACACAGATGGAATTGTCGGTCGACTTTGACCATGTATTAGATCTAGTTCAACTAGGTAATATATCTACTTGCTTAGTATTTGAAATTCCATATTGTTATCTTACTTTGTACTGTATTCATAATATTGACTAATTTCAAGAGATATGACGCACATATAAATGCAGGGCATGTTTATGCAGTTATTGCAGATGAAGACAACAAAGAAGGTACAAAATATTACTTGTGTTGTGTTGAGGAAAAAAAGAAATTGGAAGCCCCAATTGTAGATGGAGAAAACATTGAATACCCTACATGATCAGTTGTTGTTACTGGAACGTGGCTCAAAAGGTACCCACATAAGAGTGTTAAACATTGGTTGTTTGAGGAATTTGACACGCATCATAAGATTCTTCATTACTCAAACCTTGTCGTGGCATCCAATGTTATTTTGACCAAATATAAGGGTAGACCTTTGAAAAAGACCTTGTGGAAGGTCCGTGAGTCTGACCATGAGGCAATACTTGACACAATAAAGAGTAGAGTAGACCTGGATGGTTCATTGGATTAATTTGTAAGTATATGCACAACTGTTCTTATTAATCTATACTTGATGGTAAAATTTGTTAGCAAGTCTCATTTTTTTATGTTAATAAATGCATATTTAATGTCTTCCCATTCTTGTAGTTTCGAAGGCATCTGGCATTATGCTCTGATGGATGTTTATACCCTGCTCCAAAGCTCCCATTTTGGCATAGGTTATGGAATTTGGCTTCACACTTGCTAATTGCATTTGCTTGAAAGTTTCTAAAGCCTTTTCAGCAAATACATTTTGTGTATATCTTGCAATCATCGTATTCCATGAGATGGCATCTCTTTCAGGAATTTTGTCAAACAGTTCACAAGCCTTGTCTATGCTTCCACATTTTGCATACATGTCTACTAGGGCAGTTACAACTACAACATCTAACAAAATTCCTCTATTATTTATTCTTTGAATGATGTTCATACCCTGTTCCAAAGCCCCCATTTTGGTACAAGTAGGAAAGATGTTGGCAAAGGTTGTGGAATTTGGATTTATACCTACCAATTGCATTTGCTTGAAACTTTCTAAAGCATTTTCAACAAATCCATTTTGTGCATATCTAGCAATAATTGCAGTCAATGAGATGACATCTCTTTGAGGCATTCTGTCAAAAACTTCGCATGCTTTCTCTATGCTTCCACATTTTTCATACATGTCTACCAAATCATTAGTCATGAATTAGGATGAGTCTTTTAGATTACCTGAGTCAATAGTGTGAAAATTGCAATTTTGCACAAATGTTGCTCTTCTAGCCTATGAAGGAAAAACAACTCAAATTTGTATATGAACATGCAATATTGATGTCTTGATGATGTAATAAGGTTTTTTTAGGGTCATTTGAATGGATTTTTGGGTCTTAGATGATAGGAGTCAAAATTGCTTCAAAAATGCAATGTTGTCATAGTGTAATTTGTGTAAACTCATCATTTAAGTTGTAAATCCCTTAACCAATGGCTCCCTCTTTCAAAAAATAGTTGAGGGTCATTGGAAATGATGTGTAAAAGTTCATAAGGCCTCATTTTGGTTAGGGTAGAAGGTTGATTGGAAGTTTGAAGCATTTGAATATTAAAAAACTCTGATTTTCTTGATTTTCTAGCAGTTTTGACTATTCCTTCAATTGGTATGACCTGCAGTAGCATTGTAAAGCCCCATAATGAATATGGTTTGATAGAGGGTAGAGAATAATTTCTTTTGGTGGTGATTTTAATTGATTTCATTAATTATTGAGAAATTTACTTCAATTTTAGTGAAAGAGGGTCTGAAACCCTACCAAACAAGGGTTTGGTCACCAAAATGGTCATAATTCCCATTTCCACCGTGGGAAAAATGTAAAAATTGGTAGAATGTTAGGTTTAGGGCCCTTATTCATATTAAAATTTTTTTTAGAGTGAAAGATGGAGGTTTGCAAAAGTTATTTGATGCCCTAGGTCAGCTTTTCCCTTGTAAATGCATGAAAATGGTCTTTAAAATGCACTTTTCATAATTTTCTGAGTATTTGTGCAATACTAATGAATGAAAAGCATGGAATAGGTCTTGGGGAACCTGTTAGAATATTTTAAAGGAATTATGGGTGTTTGGGTGTGCCTTGAAAGGTTGAACACTTCCTTATGCATGCCTAGTTAAGCCTCGTTTATGGCTTGTAAGTCAATCTTTTGATACATTTATGGTGGGTGTTTGATCCTATGCTTTTGGAAACTTGTGGAGGATATTTTTAGGAGTCTAAAAGAATGTTTCATTTTTTGGTTAATTCCTTTAATCAAGTTTTTATTTTGACTATCCTATTGGTGAATGGATGTTTTTGGGTACAAGGTCTATTTGTTTGGTCATTTTCTATTGTGTGAAGAGTTTTTACATCATCCCCAAGTCATGTTGAGATGTTTGATTGTGTGATTAAAGTTGAGTGATCAAGTTACATTGTTGAGTGATCAATTCAATCAAAAACAACAATGGAAAAGTCTGCCCTTTCAAGGTTTTATGAAGGGAAAGAGAGTCCAAATTGTAAGGGAAACAAGAATTTGTTTAATGAATGTCAAGTTGAGTGTGGATTGAGATTTTTCTTCCTTTTCTCTGCATCACATTAAGCTAGTTTGGAACACATCTCAAATTGGACATTAGGTCCTTTTAAAGTCATCTATTTCAAATTAGGACATTAGGTCCTTTCAAATTGGAACACATCTCAAATTGGACATTAAGACTAGTGATCTTGCCATGATCATCTATTTTAGTTTAAAGTCCCTTGGAAAACCTCCTCTAAACTCTATATCCTTGCATTCAATGGTGTGCTTCAAATTGTGTTTGTATGATGCCTTGAATTGTCATAAGGTTTCTTAATAGGTCTTTGAAACCCTTGCTTCTCTAACATTTTTCTACTCATTGACTTTCATACTTAAAATATTCCTTCAAATTCCTTCAAGGTGTTTAGGAATGATGATTTAATGGTGAAAAGTCAAAGAGAAGATTCTGGAAGTGTGTGGAAGTCAATTTTTCAAGAGGCCCTAGTTTTTGGAGCAATTTCGTGAGGGTTTTGTTTTGAGCATGTTAAGGGTGTCATAGGAGATTAAAACCTAGAAAATACTTGGTTTGGGAACAATTTAAGATACTGTAGAAAGTTTCATGGTCAGGTGATAAGTTTTGAATATGGTTGCTTTGGAAAAGGGGGCTATTTAGGCTAGTTTTGGTGGGACAACAGATTTTTGAAAGGTTTGGTCTGAAACAAGTGCTATCAAGATTTTGGTATGTTGTGTAGCATCACAAAACACACCTAATTCAATCATTATTTTGGTGAGTCTTTTGGAAAAGTTGTTAGAAAAGTCAAAAAAACCACCATTGGAGGCCTAGTTGGTTGGAAGCCTAGTCAAGGTGGAAAAGTGGGTTTTTGTTTGAGTCAGAGGTTTAGGGCTTTGAAAAAATTCAAGACAAGTTTTTTTGTGTCCCTTAAGGGCATTCCAAGGGTTTGGATCCATAGGAGAAAGATTGGAGTCATAAGTGCACTTTGAGGCTTCTTTCCTTAACGTTGTTTAGAACATGGTTGAGATTACTTCATTGAAAAAACCTTCAAGCCTTTGAGTTTTGTTTTGATTCCCATATCCTCTACATCATAGTGGTATCATAGCATTAAGTAGGTCCTTTAGGGATTGAAGAATCAGCAATGGCACCTAAAAATCAGTTAGCAAGAGAGTTGGAGGAGTTGAGGGAAACCTTGAAAAGGGAGAGAAGGGAAAGAAGAGAACAAGAAGCAGCAAGAGAGTAGGATAAAGCAAGGGAAGAGAGGAAATGGAGAAGGGAGAGAGAATCTATGTAGGATAGGATCAATAGCCTTGAGAGAAATAGGTGAGGAGAACAAGGAGAAGAAGAAGAGTGATAGGGAGGGGGTTGGAGGAATCAATCATAGATTCTTGCTCTAGGTCTTGTTTGCAAGACCTCCTTGGTGTTTTGTTTCACCACCTTAACCTATAGGACCCTTCTCAAGTTTAGGTACCCCTGGTCTGTCTGGCCAACCCCACTTCTATCACAATTCCATCTACCAAGTTAACCTTGGTGCAATGCTTCAACTCTTCCTTAGCCCTTAATCTACCCTAAAGGCTAATCTATCATCAACCCTCCATTAGTTCTTGCAGGGGTGTAGAGATGTCTTCAATGGCTTCAAACCAACCTCCTAGGGTTCTTGAAGGTTCACCAAAACTCCACCTTTTCATCGCTTTCACCAAACCCTCATCTAGGGTTAAGAAGGCTACTAGTCCATGACCCCCAATTAGGTCTCCATCACCAAAACAACTGGTTATTACTCAAACATTTCAAAAGACCACCTCAATCTTTCTTCAAGGTCCTTGTCCCATATGAGCACCTCTCAAATATTTTTGAGGTCCTAAGCTTTAACTGTCTATACAATGCTTAAACTTGATAATGGTCATTTCCTAGGGTTTTAAGCTATTTTCTGGCTATTTTCAAACTGTCAACTTGTTCTCACATCAATTGAACTGATGGAGCTTTATCCTTCATGTGGAAACTAGGTAAGACACTTGCCTACCTCCTCCAAAAAGCAATTTATCAAGAACTGGTCACCCCTGCAAGTTATGTGCTCTGCACTTCTTGTCTTCCCTAGCTAGACTCTTCTTGGCTCGCCTAAGGCAAGACTTTGCAAACAGCTCCTGTGTTCACACAAACCATAAATCCTACCATATTTACACACATGGAGTCTAGTCACTATTCTGAAAGGGCCATACAATTTGTACGGTGGGAAAGTGATCTAAACCTCCATTTTCTGAAGACTATCTGGTTCAAACCAGCAATAGTGTGGAATCCAACTTATTTACAAACAATGCTTGAAAATGAATAAAATGACTATCTAATGACACACAAAGCTTGTAGAAACACCACTCTACATCCTACACAGGTATTGATGCTATATCAATCCATTAAAGCTTCAAGTACCCTAGGAGGTTGGTTTGAAGCCATTAAAGACATTCCCACACCCCTGCATGAACTAATGGAGAGTTGAGGATAGGTTAGCCTTTAGGATTGATTAAGGGCTAAGGAAGAGTTGGAGCATTGCACCAAGGTTAGCTTGGTAGATGGAATTGTGATAGAAGTGGGGTTGTCCAGACAAACCAGGGGCACCTAAATTTGAGAAGGGTCCTATAGGTTAAGGTGGAAAGCCAAAACACCAAGGAGGTCTTGCAAGCAAGACCTAGAGCAGGAATCTGTGATTGATTCCTCCAACCCCCTCCCTATCAGAAGCACAAGAATACCACTTTATTTAACTAATCTAATGAAAATCTATTTATTAGATAACTTGTTGAGTGACCTATTCATACATAGATGGGTTAACTCCTTTTCATTATCCAAATTTTCATTAAGTTCATTTTTCTTCACTTTGATCATGAAGTCTCTAAAGTCATTTGTAGTACAAAAGTATCATCATCCATGAAGTAGCTACAAGCTAATACTTTGACATCATTGGGAACAGAGTTCTCATCATAAAAAATAATTGCTAGCCTATTTTTAGGAATTTGTTCATCACCTTGATTGATTTGGGGAGAAGGGAAGTGCTAGTTCACTTCCTCATCTCTAGGAACATTCTTCATAGTCTCCTCTTGCACACTCTCCCTTTCTTTTGGATTATTTGAATAATCAACCAAGGGCGCATCAAGAGTTTGCATTGATTGGCTGTGAGCAACTTGTGCTGATGATTCTGTTGACAAGGCTTGTTGTTGAACAAGTTAGCCCACTTCCATCCCTTTTTCTCTTGCTCTGCCAACTTCATCATGTTGGAAAAATTCCCATATGCCATGGCAACAAATATCTTCTCCATCATTTCCATGGGACTTGTGTACTTTTCAAAGGAATAACATAAGCATGATTATTTTTATCCTCTTCTATTTTGTTTGGACCATGAACATCCATTTCCTTTTCCTTACTCTGACCTCCTTATTAGTTTTGAGGTTCCTTATCACATCATTAGATGCATGGAAATGATGGTAGATATGAGATCTACCCCTCTCTACCCTCATTTTACTGATATACCCTTTAGGATCACAACTCATGGCAATGTCTACTTTCATTCCAGAAATAGCCTTGATGAATAGCTATGCAGGCTAGGATCAATAGCCTTGAGAGAAATAGGCGAGGAGAACAAGGAGAACAAGAAGACAATGATGAAGAAGAAAAGCATGTGCGGGTAACTCAAAGACAACCAGTAGATGAGATAGAAAACTCTGAGGAAAGGAAGTTCATAAGATTGTTGAAAGTAGCACAAGGTCATGGAGGAAAGAGTCACATAGAGTTGCCTATCTATCAGGGGAAGATGGATAGTGAAGAGGTGTTAGGATGGCTTGATGCCTTAGAAAACTATTTTGAGTTTGAAGAGATAGAAGAAAAGAGGAAGGTTAAGTTTGCTAAGAAAAAGTTGAGAGGTACAACACTGACATGGTGGACTAGTTTTTAGAATGATAGGATGGCTAGAGGGTTAGCAAAAGTTTCTATATGGGAAAGGATGAAGAGTTTGGTCAAGGAACAATTTTTACCATTAGATATTTGATCCATTTCATGAAAAAATCTTGTTGTGACTTGTAAAATGGATCAATCCTTACATGTATAATACAGATCTAGCAAAATAATGTGTAGGAAGGAGGAATGATAGGGTGTACACCAAGATTTCACATTGAAAACTGCATGAAAATGATGCCTAAAGTGTAGCAGCAGGAGATCTACCTTAATGAGGGGCATGTTTTTGAGTTGAAGGTGTTTAGAAATGATGATTTAATGGTGAAAAGTCAAAGAGAAGATTCTGAAAGTGTGTGGAAGTCAATTTTTCAAGAGGCCCTAGTTTTTGGAGCAATTTCATGAGGGTTTTGTGTTTGAGAATGTTGAGGGTGTCATAGGAGATTAAAACCTAGAAAATACTTGGTCTGGGAACAAATTAAGATACTGTAGAAAGTTTCATGGTCAGGTGATAAGTTTTGAATAGGGTTGCTTTGGAAAAGGGGGCTATTCAGTCTAAATAAAATCCACCCAAAAGCCTATACCAAACTCAAACTACTAAATTTAGGCAACTATGATATGCCTCTACAAGACCCCAAAGTCTCACCTTTTGACAGTGGATGGAAGAAAAACCATGGACCAATGTATCACTGTCCCCAAGAGGCTTAATTTGCTGATCACACTAGGATTTTGATTACCTAGGCTCACCCCTTCACCCCAAAGCCCTGATTCAGATTCGTACAGACTAATTACAACCATTTCCATCACTCCTAAGTTCCTCTTTAAGAAAAATCCACACAAAACAAGCAAAACTCACTGCATGTTTGGGGTTCTTTAGAAGCAAAGAAGTTGGGACAGTAGGCATGTGTTCCAAAACAAGTGTATCTAAAATCGATATATGTTTTTAATGCCAAAAATGGGTACCCTAAAATATATTTATCCTATAAATATTTATTTTGGTTTGCATGTTACACCAGATTTAGTGTTTTAGCACTTACAAGCAAATTTGGTCGTCTAGTGCAAGCAATTTTCGTTCTGCAACTCGTGCAACCAAATGGACTATTCCAATGGATTCAAATAGGAATGTTTACGCTAAGAATGGTCCTCTTTCACACCAAAAAATGCGAAATCACTATGAGCTACATTCAACCAGATCGATCCCTTAAGGGTCCAAAGGGCAAAATGGCTGCAAATTTCAGCATGAGGTTACTCGGACACCATGATGCTTAGAAACTTATCATATGATCCTATGGGATCAATTTGGGCCCCTCTACAATAACCTATCTTAGTTTTTGTTATCTCAGAGTGGTTTTCCCGTAGTATCCAATTTTTAGTTGATGGAAAAAGTGTCAAATGGAAGCAGTGAAAAGTTGCAAGGTGGTGCAATTTTCGTTATGCAACTCGTGTGACCAAATGGACTATTCCAACGCATTCAAATAGGCATGTTTACGCTAGGAATGGTCCTCTTTTGCACCCAAACACGCATAATTGCTCTGAGCTATGTTTA
>VDFB02205305.1:0-13947 GCA_007258455.2 Sequoia sempervirens | reverse complement strand
GCCAGGAAACCACATGCCTGAGCCTATAAAACAAAACTTCCAGAAAATGTTAAAATAACATGGGCTGAGCCCCACAATGGGCACCAATTTATGTGTGTAGGAAAATATGCATGAATTAAATATCAAATTAACAACACACTTAGATGGGAAGTATTATATTAAAGAATCTATCCAAATCAAACATAGTTTAACAAAAAAATTCTTTAAAAACTTCGCATCCTCTAATCTTAAATGTCTTGGCCATTTATGCTTGTAGATCTTATTCCTGCAAAAATCCCTAAGATTTCATCTAAGAAACGAGTAGCCTATCCATTTACAATGTAGATTATGAACCTACATCTATATGATTAAAAGATTCAATTGTATGAAATGATAACTGGACATGGTGAAATGAGCCAATATGCACAAAGTGATATGAAATGGAAGATAATGCAAACTATGCTAATACTAATGGAGCTTAAAATTGATTCTACATGTTGAATTAAACTATGAAATTCCTAAAGGAGCCATGATCCAAACAAAATTGATAACTAATCCTAAATGCTAAGCTAAAATTGCAAATGAAGCTCTAAGAACTCAAGTGGAATTCTATAGAGTAGTATTATGCAATTGCTCCTTGTTGAAAATATATAAATGGTCCTCAATTTATAAATTTTTCCAAGGCATTGGGTGAGTTGGAAGCCATGAATGATTGAGACTTGATCTGGAGAAATCAGTGGTGAAGAATGAGAAGGATGGAGAAAACAAGGAAATGGTCCCCTTTAGTAAAAAAAAAATTCCAAGTGTAGGAAGGAATCAGTTGGAGGATGAAGGAATGTGTCTTGGAGGTTGTTTAATTTGTTGAGAGTAAATATCCAATTTATGAAAATAAGAATAATTATTTTCATGTGACACATGGTGAGTTGGAGGGTGAGGTGGAAGGTAGTTAGAGAAATATGTAGAAATTTGACAAATTTGAATTTAATGAGAGGGAATTAATTAGAATAAAACAAATTATTTAAATTTGTTTATTTTAATTAAATCATGAAGAGGGTGAATAAGAATAGAGGAATTAGGAAAATAGGAACTATGTAAATAAATTTATAATTTATTTATATAGTAGAAGACTAAAGATTTCATTAATTAAATAATCAATATTTAATTAATATTTTCCAGACCAATTTTGAGTGTATGGGTATGTGCAGGATCATGATGGACCAAAAAGTGGCAATATTATGGGTATTTGTAGGGTATGTGGCTGACAACTTTTTTTTAATCCAAAATTGATGAAACGAAAACAATTTTTAGAGGATATTCTCAGATTTCCACCAATATAAATTATGCTTTAATTTGAATTTAATAAATAATTATTATTTATTTTCTATTAGAATTATGACTAAAGTCCTGATCGATAGGTTGATTGAAAAACATCTATAACTTTCAAACGGTATCACATTTTTGAATCCAAAACATGCATCACATTCTATGCTTCACATAATATAGGATTAAAAAGAAAATTGAATTTCATGAAGTTTTGACCAAGTTAAGGTAGCTCCATTACAATGGAAGCTTATATTTTTTAAAAGTTGTAATAAAAAATCATAATTAATTATTTACTTTGAAAAAATTACAAAAAAATATGCATCACATCCGGGAGAGAAACAGAAAGTCTCTGGTCAGAGTGTCATTTTATTATAGTTAGGCTGTCGCATTGCATTAATCTACTTTTATTTTTCCCCGAATTTAAGTACTATTGCATTGAAATTTCAAATTTTCTACCACAAATAGATTTTATTTCTTTTTAAATAAACCTAGTAGTTTAGAAACTACATTCAATTTTCTACAGATTCTATTCTTACATATTTTTGAAATAATATAGATAACTTATTCAAATTTTTATGTCAAGTTGCCTAACACTGATTTTTCTAAATTTTTTGCCACTTAAGGGCCTATTTTTTCCATGATGATCCTGCACATACTCGTATACAACACTTAATGATTGAATATGGAGAAAAACAAGAGCCTTAGTTCTTTGAATCTACTTTCTAAACTATTTTTTTTAAATGGTAGAAATTAATAGGTCCAAATTGGGGGCCACAAAAAGTGGTAATATTTTTATTTTTTAAATAATAGAGCATCTATTATTTTGATTAAGAGGAAAAAAATATTATTGAAGGGACCTGAAACCCTTTACAAAAGTATGCCATCATAAAAAAAATTATTGGGACAAAAGATAAGACAAATAAAGTAGCAACCAAATAGAAGCAAAAAAAAAAAAGCCATGCAAGATCAAACAAAAAGACAACATAGAGAAACAAGGAAAGTATCTCATTTCTTTTAAAGTTATAACAATCTCCAACTCCTAGTTGTAGTGAAGGTTGAACATGGACAACAACTCTTTCTTTTTCTCCTCAAAGGATTTCTTGAGAATAACTCTTATTCTTGCGCTCAGACCCTTAGCCTCCTCATTTTCCTGGTTCTTTCATGTTTCCTTAGTGAGTAGCACTCTCATATAGTACACCACCATCTAATGCTCCTTAAGGGCACTCAATTTTTCCATTAAAACCTTTAGGGATTTCACGATATTCTTTATAGTCATGTGGTTGACCTTAAAGGGCTTCTTAATATTCTTATCCAACATAGCCACTTTTCTTTCCAACCCTTGTAGCTAATTAACACACTCAGACTGAAAGTCTAAAACATAACTCTCCAAATCCACAATTCTTTCAATAAGGATATTAGAAGCAAAACCCTTGGGCATGATTTCAATTTTTTCCTTGAGGCTTTTGATTTTTATAGTAACTTTATTGAATTCGATTAAGACCCATTTCACCACCCTAAAATTGCAAATAGCTCCATTTTTGGCCATAGAAAAAATTGTTGGGAAAATGTGTCTCAACCTTACAATTACATAAGATACTATTGATACATCTACAACTAGGGGGTGAGGGGTTTGTAGGAAACACGCCCTGGTAGGGGCTTGGGGGCACCACCCCTAAAAGGAAATTTTTATTTTTATTTTATTATTATAAATCTAGATCGTTCATCATTAGGTCTTGGATTTGGCAGTTGATATTTTATTAGCTTGGATTTAGTTAGAAGGAAACCCTATTTTATGAGGGTATTGTATTACATCTATGTATTGTGATGTATTCTAAGAGTCTGATAGTAATCGTGTTGCCTTTAGATATCCAGTTGGTGATACTCCTATGAGAAGCTTTCTCTACAAGTATATTGTAATCTTTTTTTATTTCTAAATAATACACTTCATAGTTTTGGAGTGTGGGGTGGTGTAGGAGCACCTTATGCTTTTATGTCTCCATCAAACATTTTGTAAAAAATTGAATGTTCAAATGAAAAGGCATTGTAAATATGTTCTAGGAGAACAAAATGTCAAGAGTGTAAAAATGTCATTTTGGAAAAAAATAAGAAATTGCAAAAATGAATGCAAAAGAAGGTAAAGATTCATGTGGAGATCCATTCCAATATATTTGAATCTCTAATAGGTCTCTAGGTTATTATGTTTCTAAAGTTGTCATTTGTTGTCAAAATTGTGAAAAGGAAAACATCAGAAAAATGTGCAAAAATCATGGAATACCAAAGGTCATAAGGTAGTTTCATTCAATGAAGGAAGTTGGGAAGCCTTTATAAAGGCATCCAGAACTCATTTCTAAGACATGGGAGGTTGTATAGACATGTAATGAATTGGAGGAAATGAAAAAAAATTGAATAAAATCTTTTTTTTTCAGAAGTTACTAAAATCAGTTGCCTTTAGACCTTTGTACGAATTTTTATGGGCATGGAGGCTCATTTGGACTTGATTATGTGAAAAGTTGTAGAATTTGCAAAAACATGTCTCTGGCCTTGTTGGGAATGCCCTCCAAGCCTTTGGGTTTGTATCTCAAGGAAAATAATTTCAAAAGTGGCCACAAAATTGGTACCCAACTTCATGCACCCACCTGACTCTTGGATGCATGTATTTTGGCATCCCAACATTGCAGGATCAAGAGGTTAAGGGTGATATGAAAATGGTAATGTTTTTTATTGTCTTAGTATAAAAATTATAGTTTGGGAGCAGTCAATGGTGCTTGTAACCTAGGGTTTGTAAAAATGTTTAATGAAATGGAAATGTAATGGATTTTTAAGATTTAACAAATCAATATTGATGTGTTTCAAGTATTGTTTAGGAGAATTTGATGTTGGAGTTACTATATTCAATAAGCCCTAGTGTTTGACTAGCCTAATTAGGCCTATTGTGCATCGATACAATCCTAATTTGATCACTATTCTTCAAAGTAATATATGATGGATTTTAGATATGTTTTAATACACTGAAATGGGAATTCAAAATTCTAAGTATAGTCATGTCTAAGGATTTTTATGAAAAGATATGCTTGAAAGTCATGATTTTAATGGCTACTAGGAATATGAGTGATCAATGAAGAATTGAGATTAGGTTAAGGTATAGACCTTAAGGATTGTTTATTTTGATTAAGTTAAATATTTTAAATGATGAAAAATATAGTGGTGGCCTTGTTCAAGTCTAAGAAAGTAGAAATCCAAATGTGTGCTATGTTGAGGTCTTGGAATGGTGAAGTCTTTTTGGTGAACTTGAAGATTTGAGTTTATTTGTATGGGTAGACCTTGTAATGGGTTATTTATGTCTAAATGGTGACATTAAAGGTGTATAAAGGTTTGGCAGAGGTCTAGGGTCATGGTTTGGTCATTTTGATGTCTTGGTGCTTTGTGAATGCAAGCTACTTCAAAGAATGAATTGGTAAATGTTGAATGGTTTAGTTTTTTGATCATGTTGTTTTGAGTCTGATAATAGTTAAAAGACAAGTTTGTTGATCTAATGCATTGTAGTATGAAGTGAATTTGAAGATATTTTTCTGAAAAGTTAAGTGATTCATTGGTGATTTTTAATTTGATATTCTCCAATTGGTTTTGGGATAAAAGTTCCCCTTGTGATTGGTGTTTTGATAGATGTTCTTTCATCATGGGGTTTTTCTCCTTAAATGGTTTTTCCCACGTAAATCACTGTGTTGTGATATGCGTGATATTTATGTTTATTTCTATTTAATTTTTTATAACTCATAAAGATTTGTAAAAGCTTTACATTATTCTCCTCTCAAGATTAGTGTAGGAAGTTGTGCCACTACATTAGCTTCCTTACAAGTGGTATCAAAGCTTGATCACCTTTGGTTTTAGTTGTGGGTTGTTGGGATTTTTGAAAAAATATAGATTTGAGTGGGAGATTGTGTAGAATTCACTTTGTGATCTTGTCACAGGAATTTTAAGAAGTCCAATTCATAAGGAACAATAGAGGTGGATAATTTTTTTTAGAAATAAGTTTGAAATGAGGAAGCTGAAGATGGAGGATCTGTTGATACGTCAAGATATGTGAGATGTTGTTGATGAGAATGCTTCAAGGATTGAATATCCTACAAGCTACTCAATATGATGTTATGGACCATAAAGCCAAGGTTCTAATTAGATTGTGCTTGGTAGACTCTATTTTAATGAATTTCCATGAAGAGACCTCTGCATAGAAACTATGGAAGAATCTTGGTGAGATGTATCAAGGCAAATATTTAGTGAACAAGATCTTCTTGAGGAAGAATTTTTTTTCCTTCAGAATGGAAGAGGGTGAAAAAATTACAAACCATGTGGAAGCATTCAATATTTTGGTGGCTTAGTTGGAATTAGTTGGTTTCAAAATGGATGAGGAGGAGAAATGTCATATCCTACTTTTTTCTTTGCTTGATTCATGGGATTCTCTTATTATGGCTATTGGGAGTACTATTGTTATATTGAAGACTGAAGATGTGGTGAGTTCTTTTCTTTCTAAATAGATGAAGAGTAAGGTATCCATCAGTGGCAAGGAGGCCCTAAAATTTCATGGAAGACCTAAGGAAAAATGAAAGAAGAATGAGAATTGTAATAAATCTAAGTCTAAGGGGAGATCCAAATCTCCTAGAAATCCCAAAGTTATGTGCTAGAACTACAGTAAACCTGGACATATTCATAAGTTGTGTAAAGAAAAAATAAGAAAAAGAAGAAATTTGATTTTGATTTTGAGTTTGAGATGGAAGATGGCGATGCATTCATTACAAATTTTGTAACTTGTGTAGGTAATGATGCATGGTTAATTGACTCAGGTGCATCTTTCCATATGAACTTTAATAAAGATTGGTTTTCTAAATATGAAGAATTTCATGGAGGTAAGGTGTACTTGGGTGATGGTTCTTATTTGAATATTGTTGGGTGTGGTAAGGTTAAAATTAAGTTTCTTTATTGTAGAATAAAAAGGATTAATGGTGTGTTGCATATCCCTAGATTAGCATGAAATCTGTTATCTATGAGAAAACTAATAGATGTAGGCATGTAGGATATATTTTTTGACACAATATGCAAGATGGTTAGAGGTTCTATGGTGATTTCTAGAGGTGTTAGATATGGCACATTGTATAAGCTTGATGCATGCACTGTTGAGTGCAATATTAATTCTATAAAAAGCAAGTATGTAGAAGAGGTGGGGGTTTCATGTTTAGAAAATGGTCATGGATTTTGGGTACCTAAGTGTGCTCTTTCTTCTAAATTAAAGTTACCTATAGAGAAAACAATGTTATGGCATCAAATACTTGGCCACATTGGAGAAAAGGGTCTAACGACCTTAAAAAATAAAAACCTTGTTGAAGGTTTATCTAATTGTAATCTTGAATTTTATTTATGGAAAACAAAATAACTTTAACTTTTACTTGAGTTCTGATAAATATTTTGGTGTATTGGATCTTATTCATTCTGATGTGTTTGGTCCTATAGGTATTCCTTTAATTGATAAATCAACATATTATGTTTCATTTATTGA
Source organism: Sequoia sempervirens (assembly GCA_007258455.2). Classification (NCBI taxonomy): domain Eukaryota; kingdom Viridiplantae; phylum Streptophyta; class Pinopsida; order Cupressales; family Cupressaceae; genus Sequoia; species Sequoia sempervirens. The sequence continues at coordinate 7,097 of VDFB02205305.1, read as the reverse complement.
TGATTACAGTAGTACATGGTTATATTTTCTAAAGAGTAAATCAAAAGTTGTAAGTTGATTTAAAGAATTTAAATCAATGGTTGAGTTGCAAACTAGAAAGAAAATAAAATTTTTGAGGACTGTTAATGGTGGTGAATTTTTCTCTAATGATTTCGATAGATTCTATAAGGATTTTGGTATTCATAGAAAAAATGCAACTCTGTATTATCCAGAATAGAATCGATTTATAGAAATAATGAACAAGACATTGATGGAGAAGGATAGGAGTAAGTTGAGTGGTATTTGTCTAGAACAAAGGTTTTGGCTGAAGTTGTTTCCACTACTTGTTACCTGATTAAAAAGTATTCTACATCAACACTTGTTGACAAGATTCATATAGAGGCATGATTAGGACCCAAGCCTTCATTAATACATCTTAAAGTTTTTGGTTGTGAGGCATATGCACATGTGTGAAAGGAGAAGCAAACAAAGTTCAAGAACAATGCTATGAAATGTATCTTCATCAAATATAATTATGGTTTGAAAAGATATAAGCTTTGAGATTTTGTTGCATAGAAGGTAATACATAGTACTAGTGTTATTTTTAGAGAAACTAAGCCTTATTCTATTACATTTCAGCCATAACAAAGTAAACAACAATATGTGATTCAATTTCCATCTACACCTAAGAAAGTTGAATCGAGGCCCATGGATAGACAAGAAGTTGAGGAGAGCTCACCTAGCTCTGAATCTTTAGAAGAGGAGGAAGAACCTCCAACTCAGCTTGTTCATAGGTCTACAAGGCATAAACAATCATCTAAAAGGTATTCACTTGATGATTGGAGATGTATTTTTTCTTTGAATACTAATATGGATGATCCCAAATTAGTAGAAGAGGCATTAGGTATGAATGATGTAGAATCCTAGAGGATTTTAATGGATGAAGAAATGAGATATTTGAAAAATAAAGATACATGGGATCCTATAATACTATTTCCTAAAGGAAGAAAACATATTAGTTGCAAATGGGTGTTCAAGAAAAATATTGGTTCAGATGGAGGTATTGAGAAGTATAAAGCAAGGATGGTTGCAAAAGGTTATGCTCAAGTTGAGGGCATTGATTATGGTGAGATTTTTTCTTTCTATTGTTGTTGCTTATGATTTAGAGGTTGAGAAAATGAATGTGAAAATTGATTTCCTTAATTGTGACTTGGAAGAGGTTATTTACATGACACAACCAGAGCACTACGTGGTGAAATGTAAAAGTAAATTGGTTTGCAAATTGAAGATGGCGTAAAATAGAGTCCTAGGATGTGGTACTAGAAATTTGATACATATGTGTTGAGTTTGGGATTTATGCATTCTAAATAGATCATTGTGTTTATTATAAAACTGATGGTGATCATTTCATGTTTATTGTATTATATGTTGGTGAAATGTTATTTATTGGTAAAAGGAAATGTATGATTTCAAAATTGAAATCTCAATTTTCTACTAAATTTGAAATGAAATATCTTGGTGCATCTAAACACATTATTTGGATGGAAATTAGAAGAGATATAATGAATACAAAGCTATGTATTAGCCAAAGTAAGTATTGTAATTCAATTTTACAAAGGTTTGATATGCATGATTGTAGACCATTATGTGTTCCTATTTTAGGTAGAACAAAGTTATCTAATTTAGATTGTTGAGCATCCCCATCAGAGATGGAAGACATGAGTAGAGTACCTTACCAAAGTGTAGTTTGAAGTGTAATGTACATGGTATAGTTTATACAATACCACAGGGTATGTGCAGGATCATGATGGGCCAAAAAGTGGCAATATGATAGGTATTTGTAGAGTATGTAGTTGACGACATTTTTTTTACCCAAAATTGATGAAATGAAAAGGGTTTTTAAAGGAGATTCTCAACTTTCCACGAATATAAATCATGCTTTAATTTGAATTTAATAAATAATTATAATTCATTTTCTATTTGAATTACGACTAAACTCCTAATTGATAGGTTGATTGAAAAACATCTATAGCTTTCAAATGGTATCACATTTTTGGAATCCAAAACATGCATCACATTCTATGTTTTGCATACTATAGGATTAATAAAAGAAAAAATTAATTTCATGAATTTTTCACCAAGTTAAGGTGGTCAAACATACAATTTTTTTTATATTTTTAAAAGTTGTAATAAAAAATACATAATTAATTATTTACTTGGAAACAAATTACAAAAAAATATACATCACATCCAGACATGAGTCCTCTACTTATGTCTAAAATATTATAAAAAAATATTATCATTTTATTGTGGTTAGGGTGGTCAGACAAACACCTACTTCTTATGTTTTCCCGAAATTTAAGTACTAATGCATTGAAATTTCAAATTTTCACCAAATAGATTTTTTTTCTTTCAAAATAAACCTTAGTAGGCTTAGAAACTACATTCAATTTGGATACATATTCTATTCTTACATATTTTTGAAGTAATATAGATAACTTATTCAAATTTTTACGTCAATTTTCCTAACTCTGATTTTTTTGAATTTTTTGCCACTTAAGGGCCTATTTTTTCCATGATGATCCTACACATACCCCATACATTTCCCAAGCAATGGGAGTTCTTTCTAGATATATGTCTAATCCTAGTAGAGTTAATTACAATGTAGTTAAAAGAGTTCAAATATTTGTGTGGTACCTTAGATTATTCCTTCTGTTATCATAGTAATATGACTATTTAGATGGTATTTCCATTAATATTCATGGTTATATGTACATTAAGACTAGGAAGGTGATGTTGATAATGTGTCATAGAAAATTGGACCCTCTTGAGAAAAGAGACAATTTCATGTAGAATTAGACCCACTTTTGAGTCCCTTCACATCATTTCCCTTCAAAACAACAATTATAGGCCCCTTAGACCTATTAATTTTGATCTAGAGGCTCGTTTTACCTGAGAAATCACATAAAACCTGACAAACAACATTTAATTATTTTATACCACAAAAACCCACCTTCAAATAGTTGTTGTGGGACCCATTCACCACCTTGGGCAAATGAGTCCCCTCTGGTGGGACCCATTCGCCAAGGGTGGCAAATGAGTCCCCTTTGAGAGAAAATTCAAAATTAAGCAGGAATTCAATCAATTTAACTTTCATTTCTGGTAAATGTCAGCCTCTTAGGTCTAATTAACAAGAAAATAAGGTGTTGTTGCTTATAAATACTCATTTTAAGTCATTTCACACATCTTGGATCATCTTTTTATCATATCTCAAGATAAATTTTTATAGTAAATTCTTTCACAACAAGTTTCATTAGCAAAAGTTGAAGTTTTAGGGCAGAAAACTAGGGTTTTTGCAGGTCTTGAAGCTCAATTATCTTGTCAAGATCCAACACTGCAAAGGGTTGATGATAGATGCCTATGTTGAATCATGAAGAAATCTAGGGTGAAGAGGTGCAACTAGCAACCAAATCATGCCTAAGGACTTGGTTTCCTATTGATTCCATCTTCCATTTTCACTCTATCTTCAAATTAAGGTCTATATCTTCTTTTTTTATCATTTGCATGTCATTTTATTCCTATTTTTCATGTGTTTGTAAGGTTTCTAGGGTTGAGATCTTGCATCATATGAATCATCTTTGCATGTCTTATTCTAGATCAATAGAATAGGGTTTTTGTTATGACTCAAACTTTCCTAGTCTTTAACACATCTAAGGCTAGGGTTTACTCACATTTTTCTCTATTCAATGTTTAATTACTCAACTAGGGGTTTGACTAAGGAAACCCCCCCATTCGACAAACATTTTCAAGCTGTTTTGTAGGAATTTTCTAAGATCCAAGATCGGGTATCCGTCAGAAATTGTTATACAAGTGTCAAAGTGCATAACAAAATTTTGAAGTTATAAAAATCTGAAGGTGGACTGATTCACCATGCTTGGTGAATGAGTCCCTTTTGAGGTGAAAAAATGAGTTAGATTCAGATCCAAGTTCCCGACTGTCAGAAAATAGATTCTATGTAGAAAAGTCTTGACCTAGGACTGATTCACCCAAGGTGGCAAATGAGTCCAAGTCAGCCTAAAGTCAAACTTCATCAATTTTTTAGATTGTTCTTCAGTCATCTGTAGTTTTATAGGTGCACATGTTCTAAGAAACAACTTTTGGTTTAGGTTAATTTGCATTTTTATTCATTCTTTTAGGCTTTTTGCATATCACAGCGTGTTTTCAAACATAGCTTTAATTGCACTTTTGCATTCATTTTCATTCTCTTATATCAGTCAATTGCATTTAGTTAGCTTCATTTAGGTTATACAACATCATATATAACATTAAATTGAATTAACCATTAGCATTTTTGGCTTACTTCTCTCCTTTTAGGTGAAAAACCCTAGAAGAGTTAGAGAAGCCCTAGGAATAAAAAATCTATGGTTCATTTTGGTGAAATTGACTCTTGAACATAATATCATTCTTATTTACATTTCTAATTGCATCTTAGGTCCTCATTATTTCATAATCTTGCATTGTTTTACATCTTTAGGATTCTTAAACATTGCATTAGTAAAAGAATTACCTAGATCTCATTATTGCATTGCATTCTATTCCATCATTTCAACATTTTGTATTTACATTTTGTTATTGCATTTTATAGCTTTGAAAATCTTTAGAAAACACAAAAAAATCATAATAAAACTTCAAAATCTCATATGCTAGGACTCATTCGCCACCTAGGGCAAATCAGTCCCTCTGTCATTTTGCATTAGTATTTTCAAATTTTAATTTCCTACATCGCATCTTTCTATTTTTTGTCATTATCATTTTGTTACAGTTCAGTTACTTATGTTTTCTTAGCATATAAGTGCATTTATTTTCATGGAATTTATGGATGGTCTTAGAATTTTTCAAGTTCCATTTTCTGTAATATTTCGTAGTCCTTTTAGATCAGTCTACATTGAGGAAATTCTTGCAAAAATCCATAACCAATCACACAACACATAAAATGATCCAATTAAACACATGATTCAAATTAGAACCAACATCTGATCCAAGCCACTTAGTAGTGATGATGTTAATAAGTTAGATGAATCCCTTAAGGTTGTCCTCTCAATCACTTCATCCTCTAATGCTTGCAATGAGAAACCTAAACCCCTTAATGATAAACTTCCCCTCAAACCTTTTGATTGTGATGACTTTGATTTGTTATATGAAGCCCTCCAATACTTTATCTCACATAATTCATCCACTAAGGTTCGTGGTAACCAACTCACGCTAGCAAACATTAACACTTCTAGTGCTTTTCTTGAAAATCCTAAACCAGTTGATGATCGTTTACCCCTCAAACCTTTTAGTAGTGATGATTTGCATGTGCTAGATGAGTCTCTTCAAGACTTCATCTCCTCTAACTCATCAGCTTTGGTTTGTTGTGATACCCCTATAATCAAATTCATTCATGTAATTCAGCTTAAACTTATTCTTTACTCACCCTCACATCCGCTTCACCCCTCTAACTGACCCTAGTACACCCTTTACCCACCTAACACCAATGTATCACAACAATCTAGCAACGATATTTTTGCTCATACATATAACACTCAAAACAACCCACAACTACCACAACCACCTCCACCTTCCTTACATTTACCTAATCCACCTAGTGCTCCTCGCTATAACACACACACCAAGGAGTATGATCTTATTGAACAATTAAAGAATACTCCTACAAAAATTTCCCTTTGGAATCTACTTCAAACCTCACCAAAATGTAACAACATTCTTTAAACCACTCTAAAACAAATCACAATTCCTCCTGGTACCACTTTGAATGATGTGGTAGCTCTAATCCAAAAAAAGAATCTTGACATTACTTGTCACCACCATGAGCTCCCTCCTTTGGAGTTGTGTAAACAACATGACGCATTTATGATAATTGCTCACTTCACTCACATAGGTATCAAACACACTCTCATAGATAATGGTTCTACCCTTAATGTGTGTAGTGTGAGTCTCCTAGATTTCTTAAAACTTGATCGATCACAAATTATAATACCTGATTTCGTCTCTATTCGAGGATTTGATAATACAACAAAGCAACCCCTTGGGATAATAACTTTTCCTATTATGGTTGGGGTGGCTACTTTGCAAACTCCAATCCATGTCATGCCTTACAATCTTTCATATAATCTTCTTTTAGGCAGACCATGAATTCATGAGATGAATGCAATGCCTTCAACCCTTCATCATCTCATGAAATAGTTCTACAACAATCACATTTATCAAATTGAAATAGATCCTGAGCTTGAAAGTTTCTTGTACCTTGAAAAAGGGGTTACAAGTCCTTTGAAAACATTAATTCCAACCTCTAATATAGATCCTCTTGAAATTCAACATAGCGATACGAAGATGGTATCTAAATTATTTGGTGACAATTGGGGATCCTTAGAATTTACACCCTCATTTATGGGTGAATATATCCTCACACAAAAGAAAGATGCGAAACTAGAATAACCAAAAATTATGTCCACTCAAAACTTTGAACAATCATCTCAAACATCTATCTCCTACAATATGGTTGACAATGCAATGTACACAAATTTTTTTGATGAGATAGATTACTAATCCCCATCTACTCTACACGAAATGGAAAGAATTTATGGAAAAGGATATAAATTTTTAAAACAATTAGGCTATACTGGAAAATGGTGTGGAAATCATGAACAAGGTAGTCATGTCCCTATTGAACCTAACAGGAAAAAAACAAAAACTAGATTGGGACATTCTTTTTATAAAAAGACCAATGCTACTCAATGACCATCTTTAAGCATTAACATTATAACATGTCACCTACAACACAAACTCACAATCAAACATCCTGAGTTTCTTGATATAACATTACCGCCTTCATGGACATATGCTGATGGTGATGAGGCTTTGAAACAAATTTTTGGCATTATGATACCCCATCCTTACTTACATGAAACACATTTCTCAAGCTTTTAACATTACCGAGCAAGAAGCAAGTGATATCACTAAAGAGCTTTCTGAATCTAAAAGTCCTAAATTCAATGCACTCCCTTTAGGAGATACAATTGATGTGTTAATGGATATTCATGATAAAGATAAAGTTA
>VDFB02205304.1:0-20814 GCA_007258455.2 Sequoia sempervirens | reverse complement strand
CTAGCTAAGTCCCCCTCACTCTAACCCCTTTTCTCCCACTCCCTCTCTTTTAAACTCACTTCCACCCCCTTTCCCTAGCCCACCCTACTTAGACAACTCTCTCTCTCTCTCTTAAAATTCTCCCTCCCTCTAAAGACATACATAAATACATACAAGCATAATACATATGTACATAAAATCCTACATCCATACAATATACATGCACTAATACATATAGGCATACATACATACAAGGATATATACATACATTAACATTAACGAAGACATAACATTAATGAAAACATAATGCGAGTGTGTTATGTCTTGCTTGGCATGTATCATAGATAAGCAAAATGTCAAAACTAGGAAATAACGCCAGCGCATTATATTTTGCTTTGGCAATCCCCGAGCCTTAGCATTGTTAGTTGCCTTGGAATACCAATGCAAAGGCTTGGAGGGCATTCCCAATTACCAGAGACATGTTTTTGCAAATTCTACAATTTTTTCACATAATCGAGTTCGTGCTCACCATCAGGATTGCATCTGGTTCAATATCGACAAAAGAAAACACATGCGTAATGTTAGGTTCTCTCTTAGCTATCCAATGATGTAATTTTTTTCACTTTTTAACAATGTTAAGCCTTTCATCCATAATCTCTTTTGTTTGTATATCTCTTTTTCGCCAAAAAGTAGTGTTTGGTTTTTTTTTCGTTATAAATTAACTGTTCATCAAAATTTCAAATAAATTACATTTTTAGAAACTAGACTCTATTCTACAATTTAAAAAATTAAAAATTAAAAAAATCAATTACCTTCAAAAAATTTTAGGGGGAGCACGGCCAAAATTCTGCTTTTCAGGAAGTGCCTAATTAGAAAATTAGTAAAAAATCAAATATTCATTAAAAAATTATTACAAAAATCATGCATCAACTAAATACTGTTAGCTAACTTTTGAATGTAGTAATTTTAAAAATACTACAAAAAAGTTCACCGTGCTCAGGTCGTACAAGAGTTGCTATGTTATGTTTTCTGACAAAAATAACACCAATTTGTGTATGTCCCTCTTTTGAACCCCTTAATCTCAACCATTTTCAAAATAAATTAGTATTTTAGAAAGTAGACTCAGAGCACTTTGATCCTTGTTTTTGTTCCATCTCAAAATTTTGAGTGTAACTATCCTCAATTTCATGTCCAAGGTTAGTATTTCTTGATTTCAAAAAAAAAGTGGCCACTTAAGCCCCCTTTTTGGGAACCATCTTGGTGCACTTACCCATTTAATTTAAATTAATAAATTAAATCACAAACATAATCATAAACATTTATAAATACATTAACAGACATTCGTTAAACTTAAATATTAAATTCTCAAACAAAAACAATACAGACATATACGACACAACAGAACAAACTGGACAACAAAGAGGGGTAACAACTAGATACTCATTCGATAAAGAACGATGGTTCAAAAAGGACTTGTCAATACCTCCAAATCAACATAATTTTATTGGATTAGGGTATGCTCAAACCTATCAAGCAGGTGGAGCCGATACCCAGTACCTGTATCTGCAGGAAACATCATTGTTAAAACATATATATACTTATATCAGAAAACACACCATGAAGAAGAATTGCAGCGTAGCAGGGTACTCACGAATGAGTAATGCTACACTGTCTTCTTCACCAACACTAATGAGCAAGATAAATGATAAGCAATCATTTCAACATGATAACCACATGAAAACTCATTAGCTAATAAACCATATCACATATGTGTCTATCTCAATAACATCACAGAAACACAATCTAGATGATCAGGATGTCAAAAGTATCATCCACAAAGTACAAAACAACATAATATCAAAGTCATATATGAAAAGGAACAACATAGTGTCATTATCAACTATAGCATCTATCAAGCATAATCAAACTAAACAGAGTGTCGAAACTGGAGGGACACTACATCCTCCCCCCTAGGATAAGGCTTACTCCTGGAAGCCTGCAAATAAATAAGGATAAATCTCATGCATACATGTCACATCCTCCCAAGTAGCTGATGCCTCATCACTAGGATCCCATTGGACCCTAACCTGATCAACGTCTTGACCCCTGAGGGCGAGCCTCTGACGCTGAAGAATTCCCATGACCAAAGCTAGCTGCCCGTCCTCTACCTGTAATGCATTCCAATTGAGTACATGTGAAATGTCAAGATGATAAGGTCTAAGAACTGATACATGAAATACATCATGAATGCGTGATAAACTGGGTGGTAAAGCAAGTTGATATGCTATAGGACCAATCCTCTCAAGAATCTCAAATGGTCCAACAAATTGAGGTGCAAGCTTAGAGCATTTTCCATAACGGATTGGACTCTTGCGCGATCAAACTCAAAGAAAAACCCTATCACCAATTGTGAACTGTCGATCCACTCTATGTGCATCAGAATACTTCTTATGTCTGTCCTGTGTTGCTACCAAATGCTCTCTAATGCGATCAACCTGTTGCTCCTTATTACGTAGCATCTCAGGACTGAGTAGAACTCTATCCTCAAGTCAATCCCAACTTAATGGTGTACAAAAAGGATGACCATACAATGCCTGAAAAGGAGGCATACCTATGGAAATTTGATAGCCATTATTATAGGCGAATTCCACTAAGTATAAATAATCCTCCCAATGTCGTTGTCGATCCATCACATACATTCTAAGCATATCTTCGAGAATCTGATTAACTCTCTTTGTCTGACCATCAGTCTCAGGATGATATGCTGAACTAAATTTCAACTGTGTACCTAAAGCATGTTGTAATGATGTCCATAAGGCTAATGTAAATACAGGATCCCTATCTAAAATGATTCTACGAGGAATCCCATGCAACCAAACAATATCCTCCATGAATATTTTGGCCACAGAGGAGGCATTGTAAGATGATCGAACTGGAAAAAAATGTGATACCTTTGTCAATCTGTCAACAGTAACCATAATGGCATCATGTCAACGTGATGACATAGGTAATCCAACAATAAAATCAACTGATATAATATCCCATTTCCACTCAGGAATGAGATGTGGCTGTAATAAACCGGCGAGATGTTGATGTTCAGCCTTAACTCTCTGGCACTCAAGACATCTTGAAACAAAATCAGCAATGTCACGCTTCATACCGGGCCAAAAGTACAACTTTCGAATATCTGCATGCATCTTCTTAACACCAGGATGAGCTAAGTATAGTGCTTGATGTGCCTCTGTCAAAATTAGAGTGCGAAGATACTCTATAGGTGGTACATAGATATGACCTAGATGTCGCAACAAGCCATCTAACTCAAGAGTATATCCTGAAAATCTTCCCTCCAAGGGTCTTCCTAAATCAATCTCCATCTTCACTTCCTGATACAATCTATCAGTAGGAAGTGCTGCCAAAATCTGGCTCCTCAACTCTACTCCAAGTGCCACAACAGAAATCCCATGTCTTCACCGACTGAGAGCATTTGCCACTACATTCTCCTTTCCTTGAACATATCTCACCTCAAAATCATATTCACATAAGAAAACCATCCACCATCTCTGCCTAGCATTCAAATTAGGTTGTGTGAATATATATTGCAAACTACGGTGATCACAATGAAGTTCAAAATGATGCCCCAACAAGAAATGTCTCCAGCGAACTAGAGCACGAACAACCACAGCAAGCTCTAAATCATGAGTGGGATAATTTTCTTCGTGATCCTTGAGTTTGTGAGACTCGTAAGCGATCACACGTCCATCCTGCATTAGTACAACACCTAAACCCTCCAAAGAAGCATCAGTGCAAACAACAAAATCCTTAGCAGGATCAGGAACTGCTAAAATAGGCGCACTGGTCAGCTTATCCTTAAGTATTTGAAAATCGAACTGACATTGATCTGTCCAAATAAATTTCTTCCCTTTCCTCTAAAGAGAAGTAATGGGGTATCCAATCTTAGAAAACCCCTGAACAAATCATTTTTAATATCCAACAAGATGTTGGTATGTGGCGACTGATCATGCTATACTGTATAGCCCATGGTATACTGTACACCCCAGCCCCCTGTCCTCGTCGGGGTTTGGGGCCAAGTCGGGCCCCAGGTGGGGGTTCAGGGGCGGCAGCACTCGAAAAGCAAGGGTTCGAGGGCGGCAGCCCCCGAAAAGTAGGGGTTCGAGGGCACAACCCCTGAGAAAAAAAAAATTCCATTTTTTTTCACGTCGTCAACGAAAAAGGAAAAATCTCTGAAAAAGAAAGAAAAATCGACTTTGTAAAACCCTATTTTGGAAGCTTCTAAAAGCTTGTTAAAAGGGGTTGGGATGGGGGTTACAGTATGATGATGAAAAACGCGATTATTCACAAGATTGTAATAGGTTTTGCACTGGATAATAAAAGTATTGGATGGCTACGGTTTGGTGGATGTAGCCCAAATTGGGTGAACCATGTTAAATTCTCTGTGTTATGATTTATTCTGTATGTTTTAGTTTCTCTGTTTATTATTTAAATCTGCATTAATTGTTAGATATCATCTCTAACCCTAACAAGTGGTATCAGAACGAGTTGTGTTTCGATTATCGTTTGTAGGAAAGTCTTGCGGCTAAGTGGGAGTCTCATGGTTGAGTGGGAGCAATGGCAGACGAGGGTAAGAAGGTTGCGAAGTTCAATGGGTAGAACTATTAGTTATGGAAGATGCAAATGAAGGACTATCTCTATCAGAAGGATTTATGGCGGCCATTGGAAGGGAAAGCCAAGAAACCTGCAGCAATGTCAGATGAGGATTGGGAGATCTTGGATAGAAAGGCTCTTGGCAGTATTCGTTTATGCCTGGCACAATCAGCGGCATTCAATATTACAACAGCAAAGACAACTCAAGAGTTGATGGAAACCCTGGCGAAGTTATATGAAAATCCTTCCGCTTCGAATAAGGTATTTCTTATGAAGCATTTATTTAATATGAAAATGATAGAAGGTGGGTCAGTTACTGATCATTTGAATGAGTTTAATACAGTCACCAGTCAATTAACCTCTGTAAAAGTAAATTTTGATGAAGAAGTTAGGGGCTTGGTAATGGCTGTTAGCAATTCTGTTTCTGGTTTGAGTACATTGAAGTTTGATGATGTTGTTGGTGTTATTTTGAGCGAGGAAATTCATAGGAAAAGCTCAGGTTGAACATCCACATCAGGCAGTGTTTTGAATGCAGAAAGTAGGGGCAGAACAAAGGAGAGAGGAAACAATTCTGGAAATTGTGGGAAGTCATGAGGAAAATCAAAGGACAAAAGGTCCCAATCTAGAGACAAGAGGGATTGCTGGTACTGTGGTAAGCCAGGTCATTTGAAGAAAGATTGTTGGTCTCAAAAAAATAAAGATGGAGACAAAAAGGAAGGAAGCAAAGAGGCAAATGTGGTAAGTAATAAATCTGATGAGGATGCTTTGATTCTTTCCCTTGATAATGCTGATGATTCTTGAGTGTTAGATTCAGGGCTTCATTTCATGCTACCCCCCATAGAAGTTATTTTCTTGATTATGTCCAAGGGGATTTTGGGCTGGTTTATTTAGGAGATAACGAACCCTGTCAGATTGTTGGAAAGGGAAGAATCAAGATTAAGTTGTAGAATGGGAATCATTGGCTACTACGTGAGGTAAGGCATGTTCCAAAGTTAAGCAGAAATTTAATTTCAGCAGGGCAACTAGATGATGAAAGTTGTGTTGTTACTTTTAGTGATAAAAATTGGAGGGTCACAAAGGGTGCCTTAGTAGCTGCAAAAGGTGTGTGAAAGTGGCACTCCTGCGAGCCTTAAATACTCATACCGTTCCTCTTTACTTTAATTGTTAATAAAGGGTCACCGTTCGTGAATAGTTGCTGGCGCTTAAGTAGGTAGGAAGATCATACAAATTGTCGCGGACTCCGAATCAGCACCGCGGGCATAATAGACTTGGGAATATGAGTGCAAAAGGTATGAAATTTCTTCATTCAAATAATGTTTTACCAAATCTAAAATGTGTTAATATGGATTTCTGTGAAAGTTGTGTGTATGGAAAACAAAAGAGAGTAAGTTTTTTCAAGGATGGGAAGCAAAAGAAAGATGAGAAATTGGAGCTTGTGCATACGGATGTATGGGGACCAGCTCAGGTATCTTCTCTCGGTGGCTCTCTGTATTATATTACATTCATTGATGATGCAACCAGAAAGGTATGGATTTATTTCCTTAGGCAGAAATCTAAAGTATTTGAAACTTTCAAAATGGAGAAGCTTTGGTTGAGAATGAGATCGCAAAAAGATAAAATGTCTCGTGATCCGATAATGGTGGTGAGTATTGTAGGTAAAGAGTTTGAAGCATTATTGTTCCTCTAATGGTATTCGTAGGCAGAAAATGATTCCAAGGACTCCACAGGAAAATGGAGTGGCTGAGCGCATGAATAGGACAATAATGGAGCGTGCACGGACTATGAGATTGCATGCTAGGCTGCCTTTAAAAATGTGGGCAGAGACTGTAAACACCGTTGTTTATTTAATCAACAGAGGTCCCTCTAATCCTTTGGGGTTGTGGTATTCCGAGGGAAGCACAGAAAGGTAAGAAGGTGAGTTATTCTTTTTTCACAACCTTCGGTTGTGAAGCATTTGCACATGTAGATTCTGAAAATAGAACCAAGATTGATGCAAAATCAAAGAAATGTATATTTTTTTGATATGGCATTGATGAATTTGGTTATAGGCTTTGGGATTTTGAAAATCAGGAAAATTGTGAAGGAGGATGCTTCTGTTATTCAATGAGAAAGTGTTGTACAAAGATCCGCTGCTTCCAGCATGAGAAGAAAAGAAAATATTATGTAGTGTTGATGATATTCTAACAATGATGTTTCAGCACTTCACATACTGGCAACAACAAGAGCAACAAATACCACAAACTCGAATAGATCGATCTTCACAAGTTAAGTAGACCTCCGTAAAGATCTTCCCCATGTATACTATTTTATTAACTCGATGCTGGTGAACTAATATTATGATGAAGCTATGCGTGGATACCGCTGTCTGGAGCATTAATGGAATGAAAAGAAGAAATGGACTCCTTTGCCGAAAATGGGACATGGATTTATGCAAGCTGTGAGTAAAAGGCTTTACCAAACAAATGGATTTATAGGCTGAAAGAGGAGGATGGAGGTAAGAAAAGATTTAAAGCCAGATTAGTTGTAAAGGGATTTGCACAGAAAAAGGGTATTGATTTTGATGAGATTTTTTCTCTTGTTAAAATGACTTCTATTTGTATTGTTTTAAGTATTGTGGCTGCTGAAGATTTGCATTTAGAACAGCTTAATATTAAAACAACCTTTCTCCATGGTGATTTAGAAGAGGAAATATATATGGAATAGCCACAAGGATTTGAGGTCAAAGGTAAGGAGAAACTAGTGTGCAGATTGAAGAAAAGTTTATATGGCTTGAAGCAAGCACCTCGACAATGGTATTTGAAATTTGACAGTTTTATGGCTGAGCAAGGCTACAACAGGTGTAATTCTGATCATTGTGTTTATTTTAAGAGGTTGGATAATGACAGCTACATTATTTTATGCTTATATGTTGATGACATGCTTGTAGTTGGGTCCAACATGGATCACATAAGTGAGCTAAAACAACAGTTAGCAAAATATTTTGCTATGAAGAATTTGGGTGCAACAAAGCAAATCCTTGGTATAAAAATTTGTAGAGATAGAAAAAATAGAAAATTGTTTTTATCTCAGGCTAATTATGTTGAAAAGGTGTTGCAGAGATTTCATATGGAGAATGCAAAAGCTGTTAGCACACCTTTGCCTAGTCATGTTAAATTGACTAAGGATATGTGTCCAAAGACACAAGAGGAGGAAGAAAAAATGTCCAAGGTACCATATGATTCAGCTGTAGGTAGTTTAATATACGCCATGGTATGCACGAGACCGGATATTGCACATGTCATAGGAGTTGTTAGTAGGTATTTGAGTCATCCTGGAGTTGAGCATTGGAATGCAGTAAAATAGATTCTCAGGTATTTGAGAGGTACATCCAATAAGTGTTTATGTTTTGGGGGCTCTAATACTGATTTAAAAGGCTATGTTGACTCAGATTTAGTAGGGGATATGGATACCAGGCGGAGTACCACAGGTTATGTATTTATAGTTGGTGGGACAGTAGTGAGTTGGATTTCTCGATTGTAGAAGGTGGTTGCTTTATCCACCATAGAGGTAGAGTATGTTGCTGCAATAGAGGCAGAAAAGGAGATGATATGGCTGCAACTTTTCTTGGATGAGTTGGGAAAACAACAGGCTGGAAATTACTTGTTTACAGACAGCCAGAGTGCTATACATCTTGCAAAGAATTCTGCTCTGCATTCTAAAACAAAACACATCCAATTGAGATATCATTTCATTCGGTCGGTGTTGGAAGATGGATAGGTCAAGCTAGACAAGATACATACAGATGTCAATCCAGCGGATATGTTTACGAAGGCGGTGCCAAGGGAGAAGCTGAGCTCCTCTTCAGCTTCAGTTGACCTTCAAGGTTGAATTCAAGTATAACAAAGCAGCAGGGTCCAAGGTTCTTATTTCCAGTGGGAGCTGTAAGTGCAGCAGTGTTGTCTAGGATCAGTCTCCAAGTGGGAGGTTGTAATGGTGTGGAGCCTGATCAATCTCCAAGTGGGAGATTGTTGGTATGTGGCGACTGATCATGCTATACTGTATAGCCCATGGTATACTATACAACCCGGCTCCCTGTCCTCGCTGGGGTCTAGGGCCGGGCAGGGGTTCAGGGGCGGCAGCCCCCGAAAAGCGGGGGTTCAGGGGTGGTAGCCCCCGAAAAGCAAGGGTTCGAGGGCGTAGCCCCCAAGAAAAAAAAATTTGCCATTTTTTTTCGCGTCGTCAGTGAAAAAGGAAAAATCTCTGAAAAAGAAAGAAAAATCGACTTTGTAAAACCCTAATTTTGGAAGCTTCTAAAAGCTTGTTAAAAGGGGTTGGGATGGGGGTTACAGTATGATGATGAAAAACACGATTATTCGCAAGATTGTAATAGGTTTTGCACTAGATAATAAAAGTATTAGATGGCTGCGATTTGGTGGATGTAACCCAAATTGGGTGAACCACGTTAAATTCTCTGTGTTATGATTTATTCTGTGTATGTTTTAGTTTCTCTATTTATTATTTAAATCTGCATTTAATTGTTAGATATCTACCATCTCTAACCCTAACACAAGACCCATGAAACTACGAACCTCTGCAACACTAGTAGGCATGGGCCAGTCAATGATAGCTTGAATCTTTGTAGGATCCATAGCTATACCCTTTCCAGAAATCACATGACCTAGGTATTTCACCTCAGTTTGGAAGAATTCACATTTCTTCAAATTTGCATACAATTGATTCTATTCTGCATCAAACACTGTAGTACCTGTCTCAAATGCTCTTCATGCTCCTTCATATTTCTCAAATAGATCAAAATATCATCAAGAAACACAAGAACAAAACAATCAAGATAGGTGCAAAATACACTATTTATCATATTCATGAAAAATTATGGTGCATTCGTCAACCCAAACAGTACTACTGTGAACTCGTAGTGTCCGTATCGAGTTCGAAATGTCATTTTATGAATATCAGCTTCTGCAATACGCAACTGATGGTAACCTAATTTCAAATCAATCTTAGAGAACACATTTTCTCCCTTGATTTGATCAAAAATATCATCAATTCTAGGTAAAGGATATTGATTCTTAATCATCACTTTGTTCAATTGATGATAATCAATGCACAATCTAAGAGATCTGTCCTTCTTCTTCAAAAAGATGACAGTGCTCCCCAAGGGGATACACTCAGACGAATAAAACCCTTTGCCAAGAGTTCCTCCAACTGAACACAAAGCTCTTCTAGTTCCTATGTAGTCATTATGTATGGGGCTCGAGAGATGGGCTCTGCTCTAGGAACTAGGTCAACTCTGAAATCTATGTCACGCTTCGGTGGCATACCAGGAATATCACTAGGAAAAACATCTGAGAATTCCCTAAGAATAGGGTGATCATCGAGTGATATCTCTTGACTCTCTCCTAAATCCAAGTCATTAACTGTTGTCACAAATAATTGACATCCCTGACAAAGGCATCTCTTCAACTGCATAGCAGAAATTATCCACAAAGAGATGGGTCTATGAACACCAAAAATTTCAACCTCGGTAACAACATCATCAATACAATGTACTGTCTTTTGGCAATAGTCAATCACTACATGATGAGATTCTAACCAATCCATTCCCAAAACAATATCATACAAACCTAAAGGTGTGACTCAAAGATCTACTAAGGTAGATAACAGTCTAATCCTTAGTCCACAATTGCGAACGAGGGATTCTACTACTACCTTTTCCCCAAAAGCAAATTCCACCTGCCACCTATCACCTTGCTTTACAGCCACAAGTCCACATCCCTCAACAATAGTAGGTGAAATAAATGAATCAGTAGCTCCAGAATCAAAGAGAATAGTAACATTGGTACCCTATAACTGACTTGAAGACTCAACCACAGTGTTCTGATGATCTGCTTGGCAGTTATTTGCCGTAGCAAAAACTGTATGTG
This sequence comes from Sequoia sempervirens, assembly GCA_007258455.2. NCBI lineage: Eukaryota > Viridiplantae > Streptophyta > Pinopsida > Cupressales > Cupressaceae > Sequoia > Sequoia sempervirens. The sequence continues at coordinate 10,252 of VDFB02205304.1, read as the reverse complement.
AACAGCCTACATCACCAACTGTTGGCTTAGAAACTGTCGGTCACTATCCAAATCCTAAAGTACCTCGCATAGGACACTGCCTAGCAATATGTCCCTGCTGACCACATGAGAAACAACCAGTACCTCTACCAAATCCTCTACCACCCGAAGGTGCATTGGATTGCTGAAAGTTGCCTCTACTCACTGTCGACTGTGCACTCTGAACTCGTTGATCCTATCGATTATGCTTATTGCACCACTAGTTATGGTTCCTTCCAGATTGTGAACTATTACCCTACTGGAGCTATGAATTCTTATTCTTTTGTTCATTACATTGTTGCTGCTGTCCACCCTTAGCGGGTGCCTGTTGATTCCTAGAGGAACCACCTGTATGTAACTGACCACCTAGCTGACCAAAACCTAAAATAGGAGCACTACCTATCTATACTCTTGTGTGTCCACCCAATGCCATAGCGAGATTCTCTTTCACATTATGTTCCTTTTCCACAGCAACATCCATAGTCTTCGGCTTGAAGACTCTGACTCCACCGCTAATACGGGTGTTTAAGCCCTTGATAAAATGCTACACCAACATCGCCTCATTGTCCACAATCCCTGTATATTGTTTGAGCTCATAAAACCTGCACTCAAACTGCTCCATGGACATAGCCATCTGACGTAGATCATGAAACTCATTCGCACGTTGCTACCTCAAATACTCAGACAAGAAGTGTGCTCTGAATCTCTCCAAGAACATATCCCATGAGATTGCACCAATCTCCAGATGGAGCTTCTGCTCCTCCAAATTCCACCAAGTAGAGGCAAAGCCTCTAAGATGCATTGTTGTGCAATGAGCATGGGTATTGCTACCATAAGGATGCATCGCAAAGCATCGCCCCAAATCAATCATCCAAGTTTTTGCTTCTAAACCACCACCAAAGCCATCAAATGTAGGAGGGCGTGCCCTCAACAAATTTTGCATATGACCAGCAATAATGGCATCCTATTGCATAGTATCATCAACTCTCCTCGAAGATCTATCACGTTCCCTAATCACCTCCTGTTCCACTTCCTGTCTAGGTCCAAGTTGAGCTAGGACCTCTTACAGTAAAGGGTGTAACTGTGCTCTTTGCACCTCAGACTGTTCTAGAATATGTTCCTCATTTCCCTGTTCCAACTACAGACCCAATTTTTTTGCCTGCTCGCTCTGATGAGAGCTTTGAGGGGGAGTAACCTGGCGGTTCAGCCCATAGCCACCACCTCAGTCTCGACCATGACCTCTACCATGACACCTAGGCATGATCCTACACAAAATCCAAGACAAGCCTTCTTATAAGACAAACAAAACAAATAGGAAAACACAACAACCAAATATAACATCTAAGACAACCTAATGGGCTCATAGAACCAGAGCACCTAGTGTTAGAACTTGGCTCTGATACCAATCTGTAACACCCCACCTTGGTTTCCGTTAAAACAAAGTGTAAAGAACAAATTAACTGAACAATTTTTTAAAAAAAATTAGAGATTTTATTACACAACTGCCATAAGGATTCCAAGATGATGTTACACAAACGTAATAAATAAATCCAACACATTATGTCATAAAACATAAGTACAAATTTAATGCCATGAATGATCCAATTTACAAAATTTAATACAATCAAATATCCATATGTCTAGATTACAACATGTGAGACTTCAATGAATCTCAAAACATCAAGATGGTGTTACAATGTGAATGCTCTTATACAAGAGGTAAATATACAAAGAGGATAATGATTACATCATATCAAACTTCCATATCCATGAACATGTTCCACATCCACTGTCACGAACAATGAAGTAACTGGAACCAGTTGTGAGTATAGCATCAACTGCATGAAAATCCAAGGAAGGTATACGGTTTCCACCCAACCACGTGGAACCCGAAGGTCCACTCCCTTCGTGCTAGGAGATAATGACAGGTCCACAAACAAGAAGACAAAACATTACATTCACGTGGCTTACATGCACATTATAACATAACAATGTCAAATCATAATGAATATACTCTCAGTGACAAAACACTACAAAAGATAACTTAACATGAGGATCACAATCATGAAATAGACAAATAGTGTCATCACACTGTCAGGATAGGTTACCCTAGTGAATCTTCCTAGACTACCGGCCCTCTCCAGGAGTTACCGTGGCAGTCTCTACCGATTCTTGGCCACTATACAGACTAATGTGGAGTCATTTAATCTTTTGAGAAGACAAGATGGATGACTAGCCATTCCAAGCCTTCTCAGTCTTTTCTCAACCTAAAAGATCATTAAGAAAGTAGGGGAGCAAAATTTTATCTGAGTTAATGTTTAGTTCTACCCAACCCCTAATACATTAGTTAAGTTTCCACTTAATTTACACACCTACGATAGGTTACCCAGACAATCTCTTAGGATTTTGGCCCCTACCGCAAGCCACTCTTTCTATAACATGACTCAACATCAAAAGATAAAGAACACCTCTAAGGATAAGGAAAAAAATCATAGATGAACTTATCATTCACATGATGTAGAACATAAAACTCATATTATCTCAAAAGATAATAATTTCATTTTGCATATTTTAATTCCAAAACACCACAAAGGTACGCTAAGTACAGAACAAGGTCAATCTTCAAAATCAACAAGAACAAATGAACACTACGCTTCACATGAAACAAATAATCCATTTAAGTGTTCCCTAGCCTTTCGGAAACTTCATATCTCACTATTTACAAATTCTAATTATATTCTTCTAAAGCGAATCATGTAAAAAAAACTTATATATTCATTAATATAACATTACCAACTTTATTTATATTATCTAATTTTATAAAGAAAAAGTTGGAGATGTATTTTATGATTTATTGACAAATATAATTATCAAAAAATAAGATAATTCTAAAGCTTCCTATATTAAAATTATTATAATATAATTGCATAAATATGAATTTGTTGGTATACTCAAAATTTACATTATCAAATCTGTTATTTAAGTATCGTTCAAACTAGATGTTAATTCTAGTCAAGAATAGATTGAATGGCACTTAAAGAATGGTAAGTTTTTTTTAATATTTTTAACAAATATTTTTATATAAGACTAAACTAACATAGACTATAAGTTATGATATCATGCATAACTGAAACAAAGGAAACTATGCCATGCAGAACAAAACTATCTTACATACATAACTTCTAGACAGTACTAAATATCATTCAATTCGGGATTAAGGAAGATTACGCACATGTAGTCAGTTGGGTAACTCATAACCTAAAAATTTTAGGAGGTGCATGATCTAAAAATAAAATCAACTACTTAATCAACTGTAAGAAGATTAAGTGACTATAGTAAAGATTTTATGTAGAGCAAAAAATGGAGTTTGAAGTTGATGAGGACAAGTAACTTCCAGACGCCAGTCACAAAGGACAGATTAACTTCTTCAAATCTAAATTTTCATCTAACATGGAAATGAATTTTAACTTGTAATAAGAATCCTATGACTGTTGAGTGCGCTAATAACAATTACATTTTCATCAACATAGGAGTGTTTATAAAGATTTTGCAAAGATCAAAAAACAAGAGTGATGGTCAGCGTTATTGACTGCATTTAAAATGACAAGATTCATAGTATGATATCGACCAACAAAACAATAATCTTGGGGCATTAACATTGCAGACTCCTTAAAGAACGGGATGATATTATCTATTCTTAGCACCCCACCCAAATCAACGTTGTTGTTGTATTATATTTTATATATGTTATTCATTTTAAATGGAATTAAAAACCTTAAACATCAAACAAACAAGTAACTTCTTCAACTCATCAGCCAGCGCTTGGTTTGGAAATAGCATTAACAATTAAAATTAATAGTTTCAGACAGTGGAATCAAGGTTATGTTAAAACTTTTACAAATACTATGCATAATTATATTTATTTCAAATATAATCAGTATGTATAGATAAATGTTCAATATAAATGCTAATTACAATTTAGTAAAACTTTCTATTGCATGATCTAAACTTTAGTGTTTCCACTGCCTTTCAATTAAGTTTTAGATTTGTAATTTTGTAATACATAATCTTAAGCTGAACAGAGTTGACCTACAGATTTGCTGCTATCAAAAAAACTAGTTACAAATAATAACACAATCAAGGTCATAAAATATATTTCAGAAATATAATGTGACAAAGAAAGCAAAAGAAGGTATATGGCATTACTTCCAGTGCCTCACAGAAAAGAAAACAAATCACTGATGGCATATATAAATTGAAACATATTTGAAACTTTGCTTCATTATATTTAATATATCATTTTTTTTTGTTTTTTTTTTTTACTTTCTTTCCTAAATATTTAAAAACTCGCTCTAAATTGTTTCCTTGGTATGTTTACAAGATTGGCCAAAAAAATCTTTCTCACAACAAAATATTTAGTTCCCAAAGCATGTAAATTTTCAAGCAAAGATTTCATGAAATATGAATGAAATTATTGCAAAACAAGAAAGGAACCTGATTTAAAAGTTTGACAGCTGGCTGGAAATGATTCTCTGAAACTTCTATCAATTTCGCTATCAATTCTCTAGGCTCCGACGATGAAATTCAAATCAATTCAGCTCAAATTATGCTTGCAAACAAATTCTTAAGATAAAAGTTTTTCCAAGACAATTCTTGTGCAAAATTTTCTAAAAACTGTTGTCCTGAAAATTCTTCCAGACAATTGTCGTGAATCCAAAAATTGTAACCCCCAAAAGATATTCATGCATTCAATTATCTCTCAATCACAAAAACTTAAATGATAGATCATTATGCATTCAAAATAGATCAATCAGTTCTACTTCCACTTTTAATATGAAATCATATTTTCAACTTCAAATCAAAGATTCATAACATGTTGAAAATATATTTTCTTTAAAATCTCTATTTCCTCGTAAATCTTGTTTGCACAAATACATCAACAATATATATTTAATTAAATACATTTGCAAAGAAAATAACTTTCACTTTTTAAAAATCAATAAATTATTTAATTTAAATTAATAAATTAAATCACAAACATAATCATAAACATTTATAAATACATTAACAGACATTCGTTAAGCTTAAATATTAAATTCTCAAACAAAAAAAATACAGACATATACGACACAACAGAACAAACTAGACAACATAGAGGGGTAACAACTAGATACTCGTTCGATAAAGAACAATGGTTCAAAACGGACCTGTCAATACCTCCAAATCAACATAATTTTATTGGATTAGGGTACGCTCAGACCTATCAAGCAGGTGGAGCTGATACCCGATACATGTATCTGCAGGAAACGTCGTTTTTAAAACATATATATACTTATATTTGAAAACACACCGTGAAGAAGAAACAAAACTTATATATTCACCAATATAACATTACCAACTTTATTTATATTATCTAATTTTATAAACAAAAAGTTGGAGATGTATTTTATGATTTATTGACAAATATAATTATCACAAAACAAGATAATTCTAAAGCTTCCTATATTAAAATTATTATAATATAATTGCATAAATATGAATTTGTCGGTATACTCAAAATTTACATTATCAAATATGTTATTTAAGTATCGTTCAAACTAGATGTTAATTCTAGTCAAGAATAGATTGAATGGCTCTTAAAGAATGGTAAGTTTTTTTTAATATTTTTAACAAATATTTTTATATAAGACTAAACTAACATAGACTATAAGTTACGATATCATGCATAACTGAAATAAAGGAAACTACGCCATGTAGAACAAAACTATCTTACATACATAACTTCTAGACAATAATAAATATCATTCAGTTCAGGATTAAGGAAGATTACGCACATGTAGTCAGTTGGGTAACTCATAACCTAAAAATTTTAGGAGGTGCATGATCTAAAAATAAAATCAGCTACTTAATCAACTGTAAGAAGATTAAGTGACTGTAGTAAAGATTTTACGGAGAGAAAAAAATGGAGTTTGAAGTTGATGAGGACAAGTAACTTCCAGATGCCAGTCACAAAGGACAGATTAACTTCTTCAAATCTAAATTTTCATCTAACAAGGAAACAAATTTTAACTTGTAATAAGAATCATGTGACTGTTGAGTGTGCTAATAACAATTACATTTTCATCAACATAGGAGTGGTTATAAAGATTTTGCAAAGATCAGAAAACAAGAGTGATGGTCGGCGTTATTGACTGCATTTAAAATGACAAGATTCATAGTATGATATCGACCAACAAAACAATAATCTTGGGGGCATTAACATTGCAGACTCCTTAAAGAATGGGATGATATTATCTATTCTTAGCGCCCCACCCAAATCAACATTGTTGTTGTGGGTGAAGCCACATAAGTGGTTTACACTTTTGTGGAGGAAGGAAATTTTGAAATTTCCACACTCTTCATAGAAAAGTGGTTCGGCCGAACCATATGGCTCGACCGAACCCAAAACCGAGCCAAATAAAAAAAAAATATTAAGGGGGTTCGGCCGAACCCCCTTAATATGAAAAAACCAAAAAAAGTGTGAAAGTGCTTTCACTTTCACACTTTCACTGTGAATTACCAGTCATTGTCCCTGCGCGCGGCGAACATAAACCTGAACGGCGACCCAACAAAATTTCTCACCAACGAAAGCAAAGTTCGGGTCGTTTTCTTCAAACTTCATCATTCCAATTCGCATATCGACCACTATTGAGCACGAGGTATTTAAAATTCCTTTTTTTTTAAGTTCAAAATGCATGTATTTGTTTAATTTCGAAACCCTATATGCAAATTTTTTTAAATTTGTTGAATTCAAATTGCACTTGTTTGAACGTTTTTAAAGCATTTTTAATAGTATTTTGCTTCCCCGTTTTGCATAATCCAAAGGTTTGAGTAAGGAAAAACGAGTTTCCTCCAAAAATTAGTGCAAAAAAACATTATAATAGCTCTCAACATAGTCTAAAAAATGAAGATAAATACATTCCTAAAGACTAGAAATGTAGGGTTAAGCTCACAAAATAATTTTAAAACTACAAATTTAGGGTCAAACTTGTAGATGAAAATGCAAATTTCATACATGTAGGAGTGAACCGTGAAAGTCATAGCTTGATTTGTTAAGGTATTATAATATTAAATCTTATAAAAAATCAAGAATCATATCATTGATAACATTGTCTTCATGTAGTGTGTACAAATTGAAATATAATTGACTAAAACTATAAGTTACTCTTATTGAACAATTTCCTCATGTAGTGTGTATAAATGGAACCATTGATTGAAAATATAAATCAAACCATCAAGAACAAAGACTTGATTGTGTCTTCATGCCCTCAATTAATATCATTTACAAAGTTTGGTCTTGGAAACCATAAAATTAACAATTACATTCTCTACCCTATTATTTGATGTATTATAATGCAATTTTCTATACTACCAAGCAAATTCAATGGTCACAAGTTTGTAGAGACACTCTAGAAAAAGATCTATCATGTGTTTAAAATACTATTCATATTGTAACACTAGAGATTCTAAGTAATATGAGAATCCCTGCATAATTTTATATAATGTATTTTCATCATCACTAACTATAGTAGACTAGTTTCTATCACTATTCAATTCATCTTCTTTCATTAGTCCATCATGACTTGATTATTCATCCTCCTTTATATTTAGAGAATAAGAACAATATATAGAACCACTACAAAATCTTCACACATATCACTAAAAGTTGATGTTTGGTATAAATGTATCCACATGCAAACAAGAGCCACCTTTGGACATTACTATTATCAAAAGGACAAACCTTATTAGAGCGAGTGCAAAAAGATGTGGGGCCAAAAAGTGGCCACCCCACCTTTTGGCCCCATCATATTAAGTATCAAGCATTAATGTTGAGGTACGCTATTCGAGGAAACTTGAATGATGAGTAAGTGAAGAGAGAGTGGGACTTTATTGTTCACAAAGTGGGAAGAAATAAAAGCAAAGGAAGTGGAAATGGGAAACATGTAGAGAATATGGCAAAAATGGTGGAAATCAAGGAAGGATTAAAAGGAAAAGAAAGAGGGAAAAGGGGAGGATAGAGGCAAAAGGAGGAAGAAGGTAGTGCAAATTATACATTTTTGAAGCTTGTGAAATTCGAGTATGTAAACCTAATAGTTTTTACTTGGTGGTAATGAGGTATGATTTTTTATGAAGGTTCTTTTTAGTATTTTTATATGTAATGTAAGAGAAAAAGCTATTCTTGTATGAAATTCTAGAAATCATGTTAAAAAGCATTAGCTTGTAATTTCTACTATGTGAATGGAAATCTATTGCTCTACCTAGGACATTTAGAAGCTTGTGTTGCATTCATGAAGCCAAACATAGTAGATATTTTTTTTACTTTATGTGTGTTATTGGAGATAGGGTTTTAGTATATAGAACCATACAATAAAATGGGGTAATTCCTTGTTTGAACTAAAAACCCTACTATTTTTTAGTGAAGGGATAGCTAGCTATAACATTTTGACTTTCACTTGTGAGTCTAAACACCCATATGGGTTATTGTTGCTTTGTCTTATGGATTATGGTAGTAAATTCTTAAGATGTATGTAAATCTAGAAGACCAATGTTGAATATTTATTTGTTGATAGGCTAAATAGAGTTAGAATTAGTATGGGTTCATTACATGTATGCCATTCAACATTCATGCACATCATATATATGTGAGAGAGATAGTGATAAAGAGAGATAGAGATAAAGGGTAATATAGATAGATAGAATAATCACAAACCATTTGCTATGAATATGCACAAAATATTTATATATTGATCTTGATAAGGTCATGAAGACATACATAATACATCATGAAAATATCATATACAGTGACATGAGGCCAACATTGTCTCTTAGACTACAAAATATCACCAATATATATTCATGAAAATAGTTATGAATGTGTCATAAAGATATAAAAGTGTTTATGTATGTGTAGCAAATGCTATTAATGAAACATTATGCCTCTCTTTGCTTGACTAGAAACTGAACTTCGATCCCTTGAATTAGTTATTATCTTGCATTGTGTTGATTGCGTGTGCCCCTAACAATTATGCAACTCAACCTACACACACAAACATATTATAAAATTAGAGATTATACCAAAATTTATAAATAAATAAAATATTGTTTTAAAATGATATTAAAATAATAAACACACTTACAACAAACTAATACTCAACATCATCAACAAAGGGTTGTCCTCAAAAGAGGATGCTTACAAAACAAAACCAAAATGTGTGTGTATCCATATATACATATATATACATGTATGCATACACATATACATATACATACATGTATATACGTATACATAAATATACATACACATACATACATACATACATACATACATATGTGTGTGTATTTATGTATACGTATATATGTATACATATATATATATATATATATATACATATAGAAAATAAATGTATGTATATACATATATACATGCATATATACATATGTATGTATACATGAATGTGTCTACATATCTACATATACATATATACATATATACATATTTAGATATGTGCATGTGTATGTATACATATGTAGATATATTCACATATACATGAATATGTATGTATAGTACATGAGTAATTTTTTTAATGAAAACCATGTTTAGGAATGAAAATATCCAATCCCTTATGCTTCTAAACTAAAGTTTGCAATGCTTATGGTTCTTTTGGCCTTATAGATTCTTGAATCATTTTATAATATAAAACCAAAATATAACCTACTTTGGCTCTAATAATTGTAAACCCTTTAGGAATTCTAAATTGTTGCATCTTGTCTTGATTTTCCCACCATTGTTATTCCTTTTGAAAATTTTACAAATTAGACAAATAATCCTTGCACTTATATAGAGGATCCTTATGTATGTTCTTAAAATTATTTAAGGTTAAATGACTTAATCTAAAATAAAGGCATATACGGATCTCTTGCAATTGTAACCTCTTTGCTAAAATACTTTGGAACTAATAGGATTCAATTGTGTTTTATGACATAGGTCTATATTACCACAATGATGTATGTATAGGTGTACATTTTAACTTGGTTAGCTTTCCTAGCAAGTTCTTCATTACAACAATCACTCCACCTTGTCACTCAATCAAGCCCGCTAGAACATATATTGGAATTTAACCTCTTTCATACTAAAAGAAAAAGTAATCATTAATTATATTTAATTTACCATATAATTTGATCTAAGTAATGCATT